>JAMKQA010001366.1:0-23257 GCA_024699735.1 Posidonia australis
GAACATCTAATTTAAATTTTTTAGGTTTTATACCTTGTTCTGCACATAAATATCTAAATTCTTGAAATCTTTTACCTGATGTTTGAATAAATAATATAGCTGCTCTTATATTTTCTATACAAGGCCAACTGCAATGTATACATTCTTGCGCAATTAAATTTAAAATGTGATAACAACACCTACAATGAAATAAGTCACCATTTAATATAGGTTTTAAATTTCTTTGTAATATTCCTACTGCAACATTATTATTAGAAGTATTATCAAAAGATATTGTATTAATTTTATTATATATTTTAAATTCTTTACTAATATCTTCTATAATATTTGCTATGGCTTTTCTAGTGTATGGATGATAAAAAAGTCTAAAAGTAATTAATCTTTTCTGTAAATTCCATTCTATATCTATCCAATGTGCTGTTAAACATAAATAAGGAAAATTATTTAGACCTGTCCAAACATCACAAGTTAATAATATTTTACATAATAAACTAAAAAACGTTCCAATTAAAATTTCTTTATCTTTTTTAAATGTTTTATAAATTATATTTTTAGTAGTATTCCTAGAATGACCTTTAAATTGTGAGTTTAAATAATTTTGTACACAACTTTCAAATCTTTTATTTTCAGAAAAATTAAAAGGTTGTTCATCTTGTACTATAAATTTTGTTACACCATATTTTGCTTCTTTTGTATTATATTTCCAATTAACTATTCCACTAGAACCAACATGTAATTTAGATTGTCTTAAGTCTGTATTATCATCTTTATTATGGGCAGCTATACATTTTGTTAAGTGCCTAGCAATATGACCTACACCTCCATCCCTAGGACAAGTATATCTTGAACAACAATATTTACAATAACACTTATCTTCATTTATGGGATCTAAGGTTACATGTTCCCAAATCCATGATCTTTGCTTCCTAGGTTTTTTAGTTCCTGTAAATTGTGTTTGTGGGGTTGTTGTGGTTTGGGGTTCCTGTGACTCCTTGGTAGGGTTATATTTAGGGTTAGGGATATAATCATGACTTCCTACATTAAAAGGATAATCCATTTTTAAGGCTAAAAAAATTGATAATAAAAAAACCTTAACCTAAAAAACCCAAAACCCAAAAATAGAGGGATTAGAAGTAAAGAAATTTATGGACGCCTGCCGCCTAGACGGTTGGAGCTGGAGACCGGAGTTTGATGAAGAATGAAGACTGGAGTCCGGAGCCAAACTTGTATTCCACAAGGGAGAAGAGTTGAGAAATTAAAAGTGTAAAGTGTAGTGTAGAGAGATTGAGAATTGAGAAAGAGAGGAGTTGTGAAAAAATGAGAAGAATGAGGTAGTATTTATAGAAAGAAAAAGAGAGTTTTTTGATTTAAAAAAAAAACGGTTGCATGAACGTTGCAAAGCAACGTTCAGCAACCGCGAACGTTGCTGCAACGTTCATTTTTTTATTTTTTTAATTAAAAATCTGGCTTGCCCGACCCATCCCTCAACGACCCGCCCAACTTAAACGGGCCATTCATGGGCCTACTTAACAGGCCCAGCCATGGGCCCAGTATGGCTCATGGCCCGTAATGGGCTGGGCCTGGCCGACCCGATTTTTTGTCGGGCCAGGTCGGTCCGGGCCAATTTACGGGTCGGGTTGACCAGGTCCAGTTTACACCTCTAGGTATGATACTCCCTCCTGAGCACCGTGTGTAGAGGACGTCGTGAGGAGGTGTACCCTGTGGTGGCCAGTGCTAGTGGGACACGTGCCCCGTAGTTGGTAGTGTTCTGAGAGACAGGACAACCTTCCCACGAAGGGGTTGGCTTTTCAAGGGTTCTTCAGAGAGGGAGAATCGCAGGACAATGAACGCTCCTACATAGGGTGGCCGTCACTGTGGCAGTGCAGAACGCCTTGGTCGCTCCTTAGCGGACTGGGTGTGGCCAGAGTTTGGTTGCCTAGCACCGGGCTTATCGACTCACTGTGTGTGGTTTTGGCCATTGAGGGCCTTTGCTTGTAGTTTTGGGCTAGTAGAGCCTCGATTGTGGTTTTGGCTGGTGTAGGCCTGGTTTGAGAAGTTTTGAGAAAATGGTTTGCGAAATGAATTTAAAAGGGAAAATAAATTAATTATGATTTCGTTTTCCTACCATTGTTCTTAGGGTGCGTATTGGGTGACTTCTGTCCGTTATGCGTTTTCCTCGTGTTTTTGATTTACAGGTGCAGGCATGCAGAGGTTTAACGTAGTGCATATAGTCTGGAGTCTCCTAGCTGCACACACAGGTTCCTGGTAGTTTAATATCTTCTGTGTAGTTTTAATTTTCCTGTAATTTAATTTATTTTAAATTATTGTGGAAAATGTGGACGTTAAAGTAACTAATACTTGTTGCTTGCCAATTTTCTCCAACATGTAATTCATTTTTTTTTCCATTTCAGAAACTTTAAATCTCATGTCATCCACTTCCTTAGCTAGTCTTTGATTTTCAAATATCAACATAGAATTTGAAGCACATCTAGGTTTTGGACCCCATAGTTTCGATGGAGTTGGTCCATTTCCTAAACCACGAACTTAGCCATGTTTCTCTTCACCAAAAATATGAAAAAGAATGTCATCTTTAGCTGCAACATCACTTTGTGTACCCTCTAGTTGTTGAGTTTGAAGTTTACGTATCTTTTCCTATGTAAAATATAAAAAACATAATGTGAAGTACTTCACTAAACTATATATGCTACTGTAATGTGTAGTGAGCTTACTATAATTGCGGCTAAGGTGTCATTTTGAGGTTTGCCTTCCTTATTTGTATGTGTTTGAATGCACAACTCATCTCACGGTATAGGCATCTTCTTTTTCTTATTCTTTTCCACAAAGGCAAGGCATGAAAAAAAGTATTTAAAAATAAACTCTACAAAGGAAAATATTAAAAGTACAAACTAATATATTCTTACTTCCATGTGTGCAACCTCAACAAAACTTCTTGTCCTAGAACAATGTAGTGTTGTCAAATGTTGGTGATTTTCAGTATTTTTTTCACTAAGTTTTTGCTTACAATAATCCAATAGATTACATATCTAATGCTTATGAATTATGATTCAAAAAATAAACTTGGCAACCTTACCTTAAAAGCATTCGTCTTCCAATATGAAATCAAATTTTTATATTGACTGCTTTGGACACGGTCTTCATCTACTTTCTCTAATGGTATATCTCCACCTTGGTATTTGTCTTTCAAGTGGTGCTTCCAATTCCTCTATTTGTTACTAATATCTGCTATTACCCAATCCTTGGCTTCCTCTCGTAAGACAAATTTATCCTACATACAAGAAATTCTTGTTTTTAACAAATAACACTTAAATAGTAAGTAATCTTAAAGAAATTCTTGTTATCAACAAATAACACTTATAAAAAAGATTCTTACAAGGGCTTTACTCCAAGCATCTTCTTCGCTTATTTTTGGAATTTTCTTCCATTTAGTAACATCAATTGGAAACATATGTCCATTTCTAGCTAATGTTCCCAAAAAACGTTTAAACTTTGTTCCTTCTTTACCAACTGGTTGCTCATGCTCATTCACATTTCTTGTAATGCATTCTCTACGCTTCATTCCGTATATATCTTTACATAGTGTAGCACCTCTTACTTTCCATCTTGATGCATTGCTTTCTTCATTTTCGTGAACCACATCCACTTCACATTGTTGAGGGTCTTCAAGAGCATAGGGATCAGAATGAAAGGACAAATGATGAGGCTCTAAATGGAATTGCTCATGATGCTGCAATTGAGGTTGGTTGGCGATATTTGATGGAAGCTCAGGAACATATAGGCAAGCTAACCTATTAGACCTTTGCCTCATTGTAGATTCTTGGTACAACTCAACAAGCATATTTTGTAATTTTATATCAATAGAAATTAAAAAAACCATGCATACACTCATAAATCATTGAGTAAATAAACAATTTCACCAAAAAAATTATTTATTCAAAAAATCCTAATAAACTCCATCAAAAGCATTAATCACATCACATGAACTACTTTTTCTAGAAGTTCTTTAAAACATATGTACAGAACAACTAAAATCAATTAAGAAATTCATTCATTGTTGTCATCGTCTTTGTCATTGTCATCATCGTCCTCCTCCTCTTCCTCCTCCACAATAAGATTATTGTCCTCATCATTTTCATCATCATCATTATCACCATCAACAACAATAGCAACATCATCATCAATCTGAATCTCTATATCACTAAGACCACATAAGCCACCAATAACAATTGGTGGAGGATCACTTGGATCAACAATATTGGCAACATTCATATATTTCTCCTCTTGCATATCATAGAAGTCTCTAGGTGTTGTCTTTCTAACAACATACCAGTCTTTGTCAATGGGATCTCGCATGTAGAACACTTGCTCAACTTGCGAAGTCAAGACGAAAGGATCATCATTATGAATTCTCTTTAGATTCACAAGTGTGAATCCAAATTCATCCTTCTGTACCCCTCTTTCTTTACCTGAGTACTCAACCCAATCACACCTGAAGAGTAAAATATGCCTAGAACCATGATAATCCAATTCAACGATGTCCTTCAGAATTCCATAGTATGTAACATTGTCATACTCTAGATTTCTATCTTGACCACTAGAAAAGCATGGAGTTTTTGCATTCAATACCACACCACTGTTTTGAGTCCTCTAATTCATCTTAACTTCTGCCGTATGAAAGCGAAATCCATTTACAAGGCACCCTTTATAATGTTTAACTTGAGGAGATGAGCCAAGAGCCAACCATCTTATATTTTCTGATAGTTGTTCATTCCCATGAGCACGCAGCCTTTGAACCTAAGAAAGTTATAAATTAGATGTTAGCCAACTACTACAACTATTTATCTTTAATATTTTAAAGTGTAATTTTTCACTAACCTGATTTTGAAACCATGTCGAAAATTCTAAACTATGCCTTTTTTCGACTCTCCAAGGTTGATAATGACGATGTTGCTTTCGAAGTTCATCTAAATGCTCTCTGTAAAGAAGCTATAATTAAGTAAAATGTTCATTCAAAGATCTACATCAAATTTCACTATGATGTTCAATCACTTACTTGAGATAACTATTTATTGCATCGCAATTAAATAGTATATATCAATGTGCCAAAGTCATTGAGGTTTCATCAAAGAGTTTCATGATAGGATTCCCAATAAGTGGCCCACATTTGAGAAGATTCCCCACTTTTTTTCAATTAATACATTTTCATGAAAACTATCATTTCTCATTTCTCTATTGAATCTCGATTCAACACCTTCAAAATACCTAGAGCAAAAGGTAAGACATTCCTCTGCTAAATAACCTTCTGCTATAGAACCTTCAGGATGACTTCTATTTTGAACATACGATTTTAATGTTGAAAGATACCTATTCAAATTATAAGTTCAGTGAATTAGATTGATGATGAATCTAGCATAAGTAAACCAAAAAAATAGTAATTGATACATACCTCTTAATAGGATACATCCATTGATAATGAATTGAACCAACATTCTTGGTCTCTTCTGCTAAATGGATGGGCAAGTGCACCATGACATCAAAAAAGCAGGACAGAATATTGCCTCTAGTTGACAAAGAGTAAGGGCACACCTAGACTGCAGTTCAATTAATTGTTCTCCCGTTGCAGTCTTTGAACACACAACTTTGAAAAACTACATGTATCAATAATAGCTGAGCTAACTTTTTTTAGCAATGTTCAACGTACAGTTAAAGGAAGTAATTGCTGCATCAAAACATGATAACCATGGCTCTTCAATCCCAAAAGTTTTCGTGAACCAAGATTAACACATTTTGAAATATTAGCAGCATACCCGTCTGGAGCCTTAACTCGTTTTAAGACTTTGCAAAATAACCTTTTTTGTTCCTTTTTCATTGTGTAACATGTTGCAGGCATACCTTTCTGGCTAGCATCGTTTAGGTTACTATGTAATGCTGGCCTCAAACCCAAGTCTTCAAGATCACGACGAGCTTCAATCGTGTCCTTTGATTTCTCATCAATGTCTAAAAGTGTACCAACAAGCTTTTCACATACGTTTTCTCAATATGCATCACATCAAGATTGTGACGCTGGAGAAGTGATTCCCAATATGGCAATTCAAAGAATATGCTTTTTTTCTTCCAATTATACGATGGCTCCAGACAAGCATCTATCTACTTTCTTTTCTTCTTATTTGCATTCATTTCACTTGGGAAATCTTGGCCTCGCAATTGCTTCAAAACATTAGTTCCCGAAAGTCGTTTTGGTGGAGACCTCCATTCCTGTTCACCATTAAAGTGATTTTTGTTTGTACGAAAACTATGATCCTTTGGTAGGAACCGTCGATGACCCATATAACAATGCTTCTTTCCATGCTTTAATCTCAAAGAACATGTCTCCTTATTGCATACTGGACAAGCTAGAGCACCCTTAGTATTCCATCCAAACAACATGGCATATGCAGGAAAGTCATTAATAGTCCATAATAATGCTGCATGCAATTTGAAGATCTCCTTCCTCGATTAGTCATATGTATCTACCCCATCAAACCATTGTTCTTTCAACTCTTCAATTAAAGGTTGAAGATATACATCAATTTTATTTGTAACATCTGTGCCTGATTTTTCCATTTAATGCGAAACCATGGAATTTTCTGTATTATTTGAATATGGTTTGTTAATGGTTAATCTAGGTTGTGTTTGTTGGCTGTAGTCTCTCCCTATGCTTTGTGCTCCTAGTGTTTCCCTTGTGGTGTGACTTCTTTGGCTTGTGGGTCTGTTTATGCAATTGGGACCCATGTTTGGGGGGGAGACCCATTTGAGGTTGGACCTAGTCAAAGGAGCCCAACCATGCCCGTGACCCCTCCTTTCTTCTCCACGCCTGTGACCTGTGACCTGTCTTCTCCTATGCGTATGGCCTAGCGAGAGGGTTGCACGTCCCGTCCCCTCGGGAGCAGAGAAGCTGGTGGATGGCCGGTAGGATTTTAGGGATGGTAGGCGAGGCAGAGAAGATAAGGGGAGGAAGCTGTGAGTGAGAGGGAGAAGGCCGGAGGTGAGCCGAGAGTGGGAAGGGAGCTTCGTGCCAGGGGAGGTCGTGCGAGCTGTGCCAGGCCTCGTCGGAGCACGTTGGGCGTAGGGAACTCGCCCGAGAAGGTACGCGTCTCCCCTCCTCCTTCCTTTTCCGGTTAAGGCATGTTGAGGATTAGGGTTAGATCATGAATAATGAAGTAGAAATCATGCAAAAATAGGGATAATGTTGTGAATGAGATGAATAATGTGTTTGTGAAGATATCATGCTGATTCATGGAAGTTTCGTGGGATTTTCGTGGGTGTTCTTGATGCATGCTACAGTGATTCCACATGAGTCTTATGCCTTTGTGAATTTCTATAGAACAGCATGCTTAATGGTTTTATATTTGGATTGAGGGGTTTTGAAGTAGACTTGGAGGTCTACACCCCATGTTTACTGGTAATTTTTGAGGTGATTTAGAGGGGTCCGTTCCTTACAAAGGCAGAAGGGTCGAAAGGACCCAAAACACACCAACCATCATAAATGCCAAATAAATTCTCATAAAATCACAATAAATTCTAGGAAAGTAAATTTACCTAGATTCTATGCAATCCTTGCATTTTCTACCAATTTCATGCTCTCTATTACATGAGGTAGAGATGCGTACCTGAGAATGCGCTCTGGCGCTTCTCTGACCGATCCACGGCGAACTCCGACGACCATGGCCTCACCACGACCTCAGGGACACTCCTCCTAAGCTCCACGCGCCACCCAAGCCACTGCAGCCCTCTGCTTCACTCCCTCAATCTCTCTCTCTCTCTCGGCGCGTAACAAGGGAAGGAAACAAGGGAGACGAGTGGAAGGAGAAGGGGAAAGGAGAAGGGGCAGAGAAGGAGGAATGGGGAGGAAGGGAAAAAGGGTGGGGAAGGAGAAGTGCGCGCCGGGAAGGAGAAGGAAAGAAAAAGAAAGAAGAAGAAGACGGCGATGAGCGGCGAGGAGTGCAGTGCGGCTTATAAAGCCTACGCCCGCAGTAGCTGAGAACGTGCTCACCTACACATCTCAGCCATCGGCACACAACACGAGCAACCAACCACTCCGCCCAACCACCAGCCACAACCAACGGCCCACGAACGTGGGCCCCGAGCGGACCCCACATCGACCCACACCAGGGCCCCACACTCACAGTGCCACAATACACAGTGCCAAACCACGCACAGGGACACGCAAATAGAAGCCGACCCACGAGGCCCAAGCCCAAAAGCACAAAACCACACAACAGGCCTCGGAACAGTAACACCCGTCCAGGAATAAAATTCATAAAATGTAAATAATTACAAAATGAATTTTTACGGGTGTTACATCCTAACCCCCTTAAAAGAAGATTGTGCCCTCGAAATCACTAGGCGAAAAGATACGGGTACTGGGCTAGGATGGCTTCCTCACGTTCCCACGTGGCCTCCTCGGCTCCATGATGCCACCACCGCACCAAGACCAGCGGAATCACCTTGTTCTGCAGCACCTGCTCCTTGTAGTCAATAATCTCGATGGCATCCTCCACAAAGGATAGATCTTCCTGGAGCCCTTCTGGTTGAACTGGGATCACATGAGAAACGTCAGCCAGGCACTTCCTCAGCATGGAGACATGGAACACGTCGTGCATAGATGACATCTTTGGTGGTAGATCCAACCGATAGGTAACCTCACCGATCCTCTGGGTGATCTGGTACGGGCCAATATAGTGAGGACTTAGCTTGCCACGCTTCCCGAACCGCATGACACCCTTGGTTGGCGACACCTTCAGGAACACATAGTCTTCCACCAGAAACTCCAGCGGTCTCCGCCTCCTATCGACATAGCTCTTCTGCCGACTTTGTGTAGCCAACAGCCTGCTCCGTATCAAATCCACCATGTCCGTATACAGCTGCACAAGCTTAGGACCAACCAACTGACGCTTGCCCACCTCACTCCAGCAAACCGGCGATCTTCATGGCCTACCGTACAAAGCTTCATACGGTGCCATCCTGATGCTCGAGTGATAGCTATTGTTGTAGGCGAACTCATTTAGCGGCAAATGGTTCTCCCAACTCCCTTGAAATTCTAAGGCACATGCTCTGAACATATCCTCCAACGTTTGGATAGTTCTCTCTGTCTAACCATCCGACTAAGGATGAAATGCTATGCTATAGTTGAGCACAGTGCCAAAGGCCTCCTGCAGAGTTCTCCAGAACCTTGAGGTTAACCATGTGTCTCTGTCCGACACGATAGACACCAGAACACCATGCAGCCTCACCACCTTGAGACATACAACTCCGCCAAGCGGTGCATCGGAAGCTTCACCCGAATGGCCAGGAAGTGAGCAGACTTGGTTAGTCGATCCACGATCACCCACACAGTGTCGTTCTTCCTCTGAGTCCGCGGCAAACCAATCACGAAGTCCATCGAGATGTGCTCCCACTTCCACATAAGAATATCCAACGGCTACAGGGTCCCTCCAGGTCTCTAGCGCTCTGCCTTGACCAACTAGCAGGTAGTACAACGGCTACAGGGTCCCTCCAGGTCTCTAGTGCTCTGCCTTGACCAACTAGCAGGTAGTACACCTCGCCACATGGTCAGCAACATCTCTCTTCATGCTAGGCCACCAAAAGTTCCACTTCAGGTCTCGGTACATCTTCGTACTATCAAGGTGAATAGTGTACCTAGACCGATGTGCTTCATCCAACAACCTCTGCCTGGCCTCCACATGCTAGGGCACATACAGACGCATATCATACCTCAGCTCTCTATATGCCCTAACAGAGAAATGAGGCTCCCCACCAGCCTCCAGCTTCTCCAACACAGCCTAAACAAACGGATCCAGCTGCTGACAGGCGACAATAAACTCTAACAGCTTAGGGCGAACAGACAAGTTGGCCACCCAGGCACCAACCGTTCCCCGAGCTTGCCATTTTGGCCTGCAGCTCACTAGATCCTCCAACATGGTCCACTCCTTGACCATCAGGCTCACCATCACGTGCGTACACGTTGGCCTTGCCAGGATGGTAGGACAAGCTGAAATCATAGTCTTTCAAATACTCCACTCAGCGGCGCTGCCTCAGTTTGAGGTCGCTCTGCATGAAGATATACTTTAGGCTCTGATGATCCGTGAAGATCTCAAACTGCTCCCCATAGAGATAGTGTCGCCAGAGATTGAGAACAAACACTACGACAGCCATCTCCAAATCGTGGGTTGGGTAGTTCTTCTCATGATCTTTCAGTTGGCACGAAGCATATGCGATGACATTGCCATGCTGCATCAGAACACACCCTAACCCAACGCCGCTGGCATCACTATACATAGTGAAGCCACCACTTCCAGAAGGTAGAGTCAACACGGGCAGAAACTAGACGAGACTTCAGCTCTTGAAAACTCGCCTCACAATTCTGGTCCCAGCAAAAAGGAACTCCCTTCCTGGTCAACTCTATCAAAGGCGCGACTATGGAGGAGAAATCCCTGATAAACCTCCTATAATAGCCCGCTAGAACTAAGAAACTCCAGATCTCCGACACAGTCCAGGGTTGCTCCCAACTACTCACCGCCTCAACCTTGGCAAGATCCACTCTGATGCCTTCTTCCGAAATCAGATGGCTAAGAAACATGACTTCGCTCAGCCAGAACTCACACTTGGAGAATTTGACGTACAGCTGATGACGGCTCAGAGTATCCAAAACTGCCCTTAGGTGCAAGGCGTGAGTCTCAACATCAGGAGAATAGACCAACACGTCATCAACAAAAACCACAACGAACTGGTCCAGAAAAGGGCTAAAAATCCTGTTCATCAGATCCATAAACGCAGCCGGTGCATTGGTCAAGCCGAAAGGCATGACTGTGAACTCGTAATGCCTGTACCGTGTCCAAAAAGCAGTCTTCTGAATGTCTAGGTCTCGGATCCTCAACTGGTGATACCCTGACCTCAGATTAATCTTCGAGAACACCGATGCAGACTGCAACTGGTCAAACAGGTCATCAATGCTGGGCAGGGGATACTTGTTCTTCACCGTGATCTGGTTCAGCATCCGATAATCTATACACAGTCGGAGCGAACCATCCTTCTTGCGGAAGAACAAGACAGGCGCTCCCCACGGAGACACACTCGGCTTGATAAACCTCTTGTCCAGCAACTCCTGCAACTGAGTCCTGAGCTCTCGCAAGTCTGCTAGCACCATGCGATAAGGAGGCTTCGACACAGCACCAGAACCAGGGATCAGATCGATCGAGAACTCTACTTCCCTGTGAGGTGGCATACCAGGCAAATCGTCAGGGAAAACATCGAGATATTCACACACCATAGAGATGTTGTGAACACCCAACTCAGGAGAAGTGGAGGTAACTATACTGACTAGATACCCCACGCAACCCCTGACCAAAGACTTATAAGCCTTCATAGATGAAATGACAAGCTTAGGCTCACCCTGACACCCACCTTGCACAAAAAAAGACCCATCCTCAAGAGACCCAAAATAAACTCTCCTCCGAGCACAGTCAATCAAAGTGAACTGTTGCGCCAACCAATCCATGCCGAGTATCACATTGTACTCCTGCATGTCCATCACGATCAGGCTAGCGTTGAACTCTCTGCCATTCAGCGTCAAGTCGACAGACCGTAGATACCTCCATGCCAAATTGTGCTCCCCCAGCAGCGTCACCACGCTAAGATGAAAGGCCAGTCGAGCTGATCTCTCTCCCAACTCCGCTGCAAATGACTCAAAGATAAAGGAGAAAGAACTCCATGAGTCAAACAACACTTTGGCCATCCGGCCAGCCACAATAAAAGAACCTGATGGCCAAATGAAACAACACCACACATCCATTTAATCAGGCAGATGTCCAGATTACAAGGAGATTACAACATATCTCAGAGGGTTACAAAACCAACTATTCATCCTTACCCTCAACAACATCTCCCGAAGACCCAGCGCCTGGAGCTGCAATGGTGAACACCCGTCTCCTAGTCGGCTGCTATGGTGTGCTTCCTGCCTTCCTAGGTGGTTCCGGACAAAATCTTTGAACGTGTCCCGCCTTCCCACAGTTATTACACACCACTGGAGAGGGAGTTCGCCTGGGATGAGGGCAATATGCAGCGATGTGGCCCACCTGACCACAGTTGAACTACGGGTTCCCACCGGGAGCACTAGACCCAGTCTGACGGAGGTCAGCACTGCTACCCCCAGCAAAACTCCGTTGGCCCCAAAGGAAACACTGGACCTCACCTCTGCTTCTTCTCAGGGCTACCCAAACTACCGACACTTAGAGGACCGGAGAAAGAGAATCGGGAGGTAAAAGAGGACTTACCCTTCCCCTTTGGACAACTCTCCAGAAACTTCTGATGCTCCGCCTCAAAGCGGTAAGCCATCCCAACCATGTCCTCCACAGTGTGGCACCTATAGCCCATTACCTTCACTCGTTGCCCAAGGTTCAAGCCATCTAGAAACCTCTGTGCCCGCTCCTCCTTAGACTCATAGGCAAGAGCCAAGCATTCCAACCGAGCGAACTCAGTCTCATACTCGAGCACCGACATCGTGCCCTGCTCTAGACACCGGAAATCTTGGCGAAGCTGCTCCTTCACATGAGCGGGAAAATACTTGGCATAGAAGGCCGCTTTGAAATCCTTCCACTGGATGCTAACAGTGACTGAGTCCGGGAACTTCAGTCGCCTCACAGACTTCCACCACCTATCTGCCTCATCATCCAGTAGGTAGGTCGCTAGCTGCACCCAAGCTCCTCTGGGCACGCCATGCTCTCCAGCATCTTCACCACCTTCTCCAACCAGGCCTCGCTCTCCTCAGCATTGACCTTATCGTTGAATGACGACGGACGAAGCTTCGTGAACTGGTTCAGCCACGGGTCACCCGACGGCCAACTAGCACTACCCTTGCTGAACGCGTGGGAAATACCGTGTGCCAAGCTCTTCAGTTCCGCATGAACTACCTTCCATCCTCCTACATCCTCTTGGGACTCGGTCTCCTCGATAGGGGCCTTGCCCTTACGACCACGAGGAGGCATCCTACCGGAGAAAGGTAAAGTACCTGCACCACAGACAAAACAACAATTAGAAAACCATGGCAAAAATCAGATGCAGACCCTACCATGCATGTAAAACCTATGGAGTCTCTAGACCGGACACCCTAGGTGGATGGCAGGCGGGATTTTGGGGATGGCAGGCGAGGCAGAGAAGATAAGAGGAGGAGGTGGTGGCGAGCACTAGGGGAGGAAGCTGCGAGCGAGCACTAGGGGAGGAAGCTGCGAGTGAGAGGGAGAAGGCAGGAGGTGAGTCGAGAGTGGGAAGGGAGCTTCGTGCTAGGGGAGGTCGTGCGAGCTGAGGAGAGCTGTGCTGGGCCTCGTCAGAGCACGTTGGGCGCGCGGAACTCGTCGGAGAAGGTACGCATCTCCCCTCCTCCTTCCTTTTCCGGTTAAGGCATGTTGAGGATTAGGGTTAGATCATGAATAATGAAGTAGAAATCATGCAAAAATAGGGATAATGTTGTGAGTGAGATGAATAATGTGTTTGTGAAGATATCATGCTGATTCATGGAAGTTTCGTGGGATTTTCGTGGATGTTCTTGATGCATGCTACAGTGATTTCACATGAGTCTTATGTCTTTGTGAATTTCTATAGAGCAACATGCTTAATGGTTTTATGTTTGGATTGAGTGGTTTTGAAGTAGACTTGGAGGTCTACACCCCATGTTTTACTGGTAATTTTTGAGGTGATTTAGAGGGGTCCGCTCCTTACTCCCACTTTGGGGAAAAGAGACGATGGTGGCCTGGGAGGTTTTCTGCAATCGCAGAAAACGGTATGTCGAACTAGGTTCGGTATGCTGAAATGCTCCTAGGTGAGTTCCCTGGACCACTGATTCGGACGACTGGAGGAAATTCGATCGACCGAATAAAGGGATTTCGGACGACCAGATGATTTCGGTCAACCGTTCTGGCAGGGAACTGATAAACTGACAGGGATTTGGAATACCGAAATATTTCGGTCAACCGAACCAGGGATTTTTGGTCGACCAGGACCCTATTCGGTATGCCGAATCAGGACCCAGGGTTATATCGAGAAATATCTTGGAATGTTAATAAATTTAGATAAATGTATGAGATGCATAGAAATAATTCATGGGTTGTTGCATGCAAACATGTCGTTTTAATGATGTTTTCCATGAATTGTGAAACATGATTTATGTGGGATAAATGTGGACCCATGTGAGGGATGATTGCATGGTACAATGACCATGAATGAATGATTGGGTTTTTGAGAACCATAGATGAAAATGTGACGCATAATGTGTGAGAATTATAAAGAATTTTATGAATGAAAAATGATTTTGCCCAATGTTTTGAAAGGAGAAATTGCATGTGGCTTTAAAGAGATTTCTGAGATTGTAGGAACCACAATTTGACCAGGGTTTGCCGACAAGGGTAGTGAGACCTCTAGAGATGTCGGGGACGTGTCCTTGGATATGGTTGCCGAGTTTACGGTCCGAGGTAGGAGCCTCGAGACTGTGGTTGTACTGTAGGACCCGGGGTATGGTAGACCCAGACTACCCTCAGTGCCGGTGTTGGTCGGGGCGGTTGAACATTTGAGCCTGTGGTAGGGGCGGTTGAACTCCAGCGCGGGGTGGTTCACTGCGACACTGCGGTGTGGTGACATGGAATCCTCACCAGCTGCTTGTGGCCAGGTCGATCGCCTGTGGCCAGAGTGATGCGACCAGTTTTGAAATAAGGATTGTGGATTTGTGTTGAATTAGTTTCTAGCCCTGATTTGTGATGAATTGTGTTAATGAATTAAATGATGCTTTGGGCTGGGAAACTAGATGTAATGGTTTGCTTTTCCTGAGTTGTGCATAAAGACATGTTAATGATCATAAGGTTTTCAAAGAAAAATAAAAGAAAGTTTTGAAATGGCATCCTTTTCGAAGTCTTTTCTAACTGCGTGTGTTGGTTTTGGTGATTGTGGTTTTCTCGAGATTTTCTAGCGAATGTTTTGCGGGTTTTGTCGCCGTCCTGGGGCGCGTATTGGGTGACATTCCTGTCACTCACGTGTGTTTTCCTTCTTCCCTTGTTTCAGGTGCTCAGGAGTAGGTGCAGTCTAGTCTGGTGCATCATTTTCGAGCCACTTTTGCCGCACACAGGTCTAGGTGTTTAGTTTTATTTATTTAATTCTGTTATTTAGATTCTTTTAGCTACATTTGGGTAGTTCCTATACTGCTGTGTAGCACAGGGGTGTTACATTATTACTAGGTCCTTTTGGACCATGAATAAGCAATGACATCATCATATTTGGTTGCTTCAAACACATCCATGGAGGCAGATTATATGAAATTAAAACAACAGGCCAAGTGCTATATGAGTTGCTCATAGCTCCAAATGGATTAAAACCATCACTTGGCAAGGCCAAACCGTATGTTACAAGGCTCCAAACAAAAAGACTCATGAAGGTTGTCAAAAGTTTGCCAAGCTGGAGAATCTACAAGATGTTGTAAGACATTGTCGTCTACTCTTTCCTCATGATACCATCTCATTACGGAAGATGTTTTCAATGACATGAACAACTTTTGAAGCCTTGGCTTCAAAGGAAAATGGTGAAGAACTTTACATGGTACTTTTCTCTCCTTGTTTGAATCACTTGTTAACTCATCATCTGAGTCTTGTTCAGCTTGTTTCCATCTTGATAGTCCACAATGCATACAATTAGATAAGTTTACAGTATCCTTTCAAAACAACATGCAACCATCAAGACATGCATCAATGTTATTGTAGTAGAACCCCAAGTCTCGAATTAGCTTCTTAGTTTCATAGAAGTTCTTGGGAAGGCAAACTTGAAAAGCATCATTCAATACGTCAAGTAATATATTGAATGAACTATCACTCCAACCCCCTAAACACTTTGCATGAAATATTTGAACATGAAACTACAATTTTGAATATTTCTTGCATCCAGGGTATAGTTCCTTTGGTGCATCAGTGAGCAATCTATAAAAATTAGGAATATCTTCATAAGGTTCTTTGATGTTTTCATTAATACCTTCACACATTTCATAAATATCATGCAACATGTCATGCAGATCACAATGTGGACTACTCGTTTCATTAGCATTATTTCCAACAACAGAAGCAAAGCTAAACCATCTTTCCGCATGATGATTCCAAAGAGAATAACTCTCAAGAAATCCATGCCACAACAATTGCTCTCTTGTAGTATCTTCATCAACCTAGAGATTGTTGACACATTCAGTACATGGACATAATATCTTTCCATCACAAGAGCCATACTTGCAAGCAAAATTTATAAACTCATTCATTCCTTTCAAATAATCTTCTGTGTGCCTATGTACTTTATAAATAAATAAGTTTATAAATATAACATGATTTGAAATATGAATTCAAAGAAGTTGACAATCATGTATGTACCTAGGTTTTTTTATCCAACTTTTGTCCATTTTCCACCTATTTAACTCAAGTATGAAAAACATGAGAAAAACAAATATATTAGCTTATGTAAAGTTATAGACAACAACAAATAAGATGAGATGAATATTAATTGATCCCCGTGTAGTGCAAATGAACTCCATTGAGTCCATTCTCGATATAAGCAACATTTTGCAAGTTTAATGGTATATTTTATAATTCTCGAAATTCAATAATGGAAGTAAATCATGACGGTGAAGGATAATTAGAGTAGCATAAAAAGGAATATATATAATAATAAATTCAACGTACCAGAAAAGCCTCTACCACATCAGTTTCTTCATCAAGTAGGATGGCTAAATTTTATATATCTCCTTGAATTCACAATTCCAAACCAAGAGAAAAGGACGAGACAAGTTTGAAATAGTTTTATACAAGCTCATGTACCCTATCGAAAATTATGAGCCATATTTTCTTCTAATATTTCTAAAGACTATGAACCTTACAATGTTATATGTATTTAACCTTGTGACCTCAAATCCACGATCAATCAAGCCTTGCTCTGAAGCAAGAAGATAAAGGACAATGTAGAAGAATAAATGACAAACCTGCTGTGTTTCTTATGTAGTGACGAACAAGAGGATAATCTTAAAACTAGGAAATTTCTTCAGTTATACTGTGATTTTGACAATTTATAGACATATGTAATTAGATCTAGATGGAAATAAAAAACCAAAATAAGTATTTCTACAAACATGTCATGGAATGAGTGTGCGACAAGATGCAAGAACATACATGTTGTTAAATCTATTCACAATCCCTCTAGAATCAAATCTTTATCAAACAATCACAGTAAGGCAACTTATAACACACAATTTGTGTCAATAGTCCAACATATTTTGACAAGTTAAAAAATTGTTAAAAACCAGAGAGTACAAGAATGTTCTGACATATGCTGCTAACTAATGTGAACAAATTAGTTAAATTCTAAATAAAATTAAATTATATTAGCAACTGTTTTTGCAAGATATTAATATATATCAACATTACTGACAATTATATTTTCTTGAGAGTTGCATTCATGTGATGAAGAAATAGATATAAACTAAAAAAAAAAATTCACCATTAGGAGATGCCACACCGTAGTCTAATCAATTTATGTTAGTGTTACATGGTAGTTACTAATATTAAAGGATGCACCTTTTTAATGGGGAGAAGAATCCCTACACATACACAATGAAGGGGTCCTAGCTCTCACAAAATGAAGGGTACCAAGAAAACAATTAATCGAGGGGTGAATAATCAGGTAAATCAGCTAATAAAAACTAAATCTGAAGAAAAGGATAATTGCAAATGCATGGAAAGCATATAGTTGATGGAATCATGGAATGATGGGTTCTTCTTACCAGGGTCCAGGGAGGAACGTGAGCGTGGAGCATCATAGTCGAATAGCTAGAGGACGGGAGGACCAGAGGAGGTTGAAGGTTGCAGGCACTCGCAGGCCACAGCAAGAGCACCAAAGGATAGGAGGAGGGCAGGAGGCTAGACTACTGGAGTCTAGCAATGTGCCAACACCGGACACTGTGGAGGCTAGAAGACGTGGGTACTCGGGGTTGTAGCGGGCAGTGGAAGTGCATGCCAGAGAATGGAAGGAGGCTAGAGCAGTGGCAAGGCTTGGGATAAGGCGAGCAGTCGTGCAGATGGTCGTGCAGTCGTGCCGATGGGGCCGTGATGGCTTTTATGGAGGATTTGAGGGAGAGAAAGTAGGGATTTCGGCCATTGATCGGGGAAGAAAGGGGAGATTGTGAGGGAAATAGGGAAGAGGGCGGGGGAAGGTCACAGGTTTTTTTTTCCTTTCGTTGGGGTTTCAGTATAGGTACGTGTATATGTTAAATAATATGATAATTATTTAGTAATTATATGTAATTATACCAATAAAGTGCCATGAAAATAAATTAATTAGATATGTTAATTATTTAGGTATATATGTATGTAATTGAATACTCCAATAATTACCTACATTCTCAAATAAATGTCACTATATACTATATTTAATGACAACATAAAAAGTATTGTTGCTATAATTGATTTTCTATGATGGTCAATATTGTTGTCGTCAGTAATTTTAATTTATACTAACAATTTAAAATTAAGTATGGCAATATCTAACTTATAGGGATGGTTGATTTTCACCATCACCAATGATTATCTATACCTATGGTCATTTCACATTAAGTGTCAATAAATATGAGTTTTCTTGTAGTGTAGTGATCTTGAAATGAATAACTTAGATATATTAAAGTGGTGGTCTAGTACTGCAGTTAAGTTTCCTATAATTTCTAGAATGACTAAAGATTTATTAACGATTCTAGCATCTACTGTGGCATCGGATCTCCGTTTTCTGCAAGTAAAAAGTTTTAAGTGATAGAAAGTGTAAATTATCTGAAAAATCAGTAAAAGCCTCCAAGTACTTAAAGGATTGGTATGATGTAGTTGATCATCTTCAAAATTTAAATTTAAACAACAAATCAAAGGGTGATGAGACATCAACTTCAACGAGGACGAGAGCTTCAACTAGTGATTAAAGATTATAAATAATTTTTTGTAAGATTTTTAATTTATATTACTATAATAATTGTAAATGTAAAAATGTAAAATATTGAATATCATATGTATTTTTTAAGCTTTTCTATTTATACATAAATTATTTATTAATAAATTATTTTAAAATTTTATTTTTTAAATTTTAAAAAAAGAACCAACCCAATGGACAAACTGGACCTGGCCCACAACTCGGTTTAATGGTGGGCTGTAGACCGTGTCGAGTTGAAGTATTATAAAACCCAACTTGGCCCAGCCCAACCCGATTATCTGGGCAAGTCAACCCAGCCCAGTCCAAGTCCGTCTGGGCCTATTATTTTTTGGGCCAAGTCTGCCTGACATGGCTTGATTTACTTGTCTATCACTGATGTGTACGTTTTAATTATCACAAGTGCACGACATATAAGATAGTACGTCGGCAAGTATGGGTCGATCTCATAGAGAAAAGAGTTTCAAAAACAAAAATTAACTGTCAAATATTGAAAGAGTTTGGGAGAATTGATGTTTAAAAGCTACAATTAAACTATTAGAATGCAATCAAATTAATTAAAACCTAGGATTTCAAATCCATTTATATGAAGTTGAGAATGCATGAGTAAATCTACTCTATTTCTTATTTTACATCTCAATATTTGATTAAATGATTTTTACCCTAATAAGCATAAACTATATGCAATGCATCATAAAATATTAAGTAAGGAATAAAAATACATAGAACCAAATAAATCAAATGATATATGATAGATCTGAGATTATATACATAACCCCAAATTCATTCTTCTCTATGCATAGGCTAAAAAAATTAATTCAATATTAGCCTATCAAAATTTATCCAATGATAAGTGATCTATGTAATATACATATGGTGTACATAATCATAGCATTAAAGCACAGGAGAAAGAAAAAATTAATAATAACATCCTAATTCACATAAACTTCATCTCAACCCTAGAACTAAAAACTTAGCTAGTCATGAAAATATTATAATACAAGAGAAAGGAAGAAGAAGAAGAAGAAGTATCAAATATAATTAAAAAGAATAAAATTCAATCTTTATTGATATAACCTAAAAATTACACGAGAAGAGGTCTTGGAGTTAGTACAAAAGGAGGTGAAAAGCTTCAACCAAATTACACTCTCCAAAGCTCCTCCTCCATTATAATACAATATTGGTCTTTTTATAGACCCACAAGTTCATACTCTACATTGAAAACAAATCCAATCGTATTTACAATTATTCGATACAAATACATAATACATTCATCGTAATCTCAATTCATGCAGAAGAATCAATTAAATATCTCAAATCAAAGCACCTAGGAGGCACCCAAATTGCCATCTGGTGCCTGGGAGGTGCCCACATCTTTCAAATCTCATTGATTCGAAATCTCGAATTCTTCGACATATTGTCTCATATCTTTTGAGAACTTGACTTTTGGGATTTGTCTATTTTACATGCCTCTACAGATTTGTGTCTAAATTTGCTTCTTTCTTCCTTTATCTCCATTCCTTTACCTAACTACCTAGTTCCTACAAAAATTTCATAAAACACCCTTGAGAAGTATTTATAAACATGAATGGGAATAACATATGCATGAATTATGTTATTATCAAAGACCCCTATACCTATCTTTCACTAGTCCTTAAGCAAAACTTAAACCTAATCTAATCTTAAGAAAAATGGTAAAATCCTAACTCACTTTTGCAAAAATCACCGTTACACTTAACATGTGCAACAAGTCTTTAAACCCCTAGGTCACCTTAGTGGATGAATGGTTTCTTATGAGGATTTACAATAGATCTATCCACAAATTTCCAGAAGAAAAGGGATAAGAAATGAAAAAAATATATTATTACTAATACCATTATCCATAATCTTTTAACCAGTTAAGAAACTTCTAAGATATCTTAAGTCTTTACTCTCCAGCTCCATCTCATGTCAAGATCTCTCTCTTCTCCCCATGTCATGGAGACTCTATCCTATCTTTCACACCATCCTTCTTTGAATTTGACTCACATGTACCTTGTATTTGTGAAAATAGTCCTTAACAAGGATTTTCAAGTCCAACCTTAGCACCTTTACTTGTCATTTAAACCATGTAGAGAACTTTATTCTTGCTTTCTTAGGC
Organism: Posidonia australis; assembly: GCA_024699735.1. NCBI lineage: Eukaryota > Viridiplantae > Streptophyta > Magnoliopsida > Alismatales > Posidoniaceae > Posidonia > Posidonia australis. Next base: position 21,173 of record JAMKQA010001366.1, read on the forward strand.
TTTTTCTTAGCTACCTATGTAGTGAACTTTAAGTCAGTGATTCCCAAACTAGACGACTTTAGGATACTAGGTGTTGAGACACCTCTAAGGACTTAATTACTTAAGTAACTAAGGCTACAAAGATAGGATTTTTCTTCTTCTTTTTTCCATGTGTCTGTCATTCAATCACCTTTTTACGTGAATATTTGATACTTCTTGAAGCACGGTTACCCAATTACTTAGTGCTTGTTAAACTTTTAGCTTTTCTTTTCATACTCAGGTGTTTCAGGTCCTCCTTTAGTTCCCATAGTCAAAGACTAATGTGTAAGTGCAAGATAAGGTACACATGTGTTTAAGGATAATCCAAATGATGCTATTTTTTAAGATTTTGTCTCCACTCTAGAGTTTGAGAGATTCCATTCTATCAACTTTACCTCTAAACTCCAACTCAATGTCACTTATTGTAACACCCGTAAATTCATTTTGTAATTACTTACATTTTAATGAATTTATTCTTGGACAGGTGTTACTATTCTGAGGCTCGTTTGTGTGATTTTGTGATTTTGAGCTTGGGCCTCGTAGGCCGACTTCTGGTTATATGTTCCTTTGTGTGGTTGGCACTGTGCATTGTGGCACTGTAATTGTGGGCCCGTGTATGGGTCCATGTGGGGCCTGCATTTGAGGGGCGGTTGGTGCAACTAGTGGCTAGCGTGTGCTTGGAGACAGTGGGTGTGGTTGGTGTGCTCGTGTGGGGTGCTGGTGGCTGGAACACGTAGGTGCGCACGTGTCCAGCTACTGCGTGCGCATGGCTTTATAAGCACGCTCATGCCGCGATCCTCCCTCACTCGTCGTTCGTCTTCTTCTTCTTTCTTCTCCTCCTCCTCAAGCACACACCCTTTCTCCCCCACCTCTCCTTCCCTTCCTCCTCACCCCTCTCCTTCCCTTCCTCCTCACCCCTCTCCTTCCCCCACCCCCTTCTTTTCCCCACCCGTCTCCCCCATTCTTCCCTCCTTCGTTTCGTGTGCCAGTGAGAGTGAGTGTCTGTGTGAGAGAGGCGGAGGCTTCGTGTGGTTGGACATCTGTGTGGCTAGTGCTCTGGAGGTCGTGGTCGCCAGTGGTTGTTGATGGTTGGCCAGAGAGCGCGTTGGGTCACCAAAGGTTGTTTCCGGTACGTACCTCCAATCCAATGAGTAGAAATCATGTAAAACGGTAGAATAGCCTAGGATGCATGTAATCTAGGCTAAATTTAATGTTTTAGAATTTTTGGGAATTTATTGTGGTATTTATGGATATTTATGGTGGTTGTTGTGGTTTGGGTCCCTCTGTGCTTGCGAATTTATATCTTGCTATGCGATAAATAGATTTTAGTTACGTTTGTTAGGATTTGGAGTAGACTCGAGGGTCTACTCCATATGTTTTATACAGAATTTTTGGTGCTTGTTTGGTCAGCCTGCCCTTGGTTCCCATTTCGGGCGAAATTTAGGTGCCCTACCGCAGGTTGTCTGAATTCTGACAAAAAACTGAAGGCGTATGCCAATTGCGCGAAGCACATGCATGGTTTCGACAGCGGTTCTGGCCCTTACACTACAAGAAAATCTACATTTAGCGAGGACAATATTCCTTGCAACGTCCTCGCAAAGTCCTCGCAACGTCCTCGCTAAGTCCTCGCAAAATCCTCGTTACATAGTTTAATGAGGACTTAGCGAGGAATAATTATCCTCGTAGCTATGTAATTCGTTAAATCAATACTGCGATGATATATCCTTGCAATGTGCTCGTGTAAATTTAGCGAGGAAATTACGAGGAAATATTTCCTTGTAATATCCTCACTATATTCTCGTAACTCCTCGGTAAATGCTCGCTAAATATAATGAGATTGTATCGTCGTTCCAGTTTTAGCGAGGACATTTCCTCTCAAATTGTTCGCTAAGTGCTCGCTAAATATCGTTATTTTTGTGAGGAAATGTCCTCGCTAATACTGGGCAGTTAAAAAATAAAATAAAATAATACATTATAGAATTGACATTCAAATACTTGGTAAAATGACATTCAAATACATTCACAAATACATTATTCATACACATATACAGATTTCATAAAAAAAAA
>JAMKQA010001368.1:0-34803 GCA_024699735.1 Posidonia australis
GCGATTGGTTTAGCGTAATGCATATAGTCTGGAGTCTGCTAGCCGCACACACAGGTTCCTGGTGGTTAGATATTTTACTGTTTAGCTTTAGTTTTCCCGTAATTTAATTTGTTTAAATTATTGTAGAAAATTTGGGGCGTGACAACTGTTGGGTCCATTCCACTCCTGCTCTTGCCGTCTGACTCGTCTATAGGTGAGTCTTCCGCCATGCAACCAAAGCATCTAATGGCTTTCGCACAGAGGTTGCAGGGCATGGCTCTCGATACTGGTCCTACCTTTGCTCCTTTTCCCCTGACCCCTGAGGTTCCAGTGCAGACCACCTTAGCATTGTAGACTCATCCCACAGTACTTTCGCCCATGCCATCGCCTCAACTCTTCACTGCTCCGATGATGGGGGCGTCATCTCTGCCTCCTGCACCTTCACTGCCCTTTGCACAGCATCTGACTCTGCCACCTGGTGGCTAGCTATTTGAATTGGCTAGAGTGCAGTATGCCTCGAGCTCGTTGCCCAAGACCGTACTAGTAAAACAACTATTGCTCCCTCACCCTGCATCTTACATAACATAGCATGCAATCCATTCATCTCCTCTACATCGAATCCAGGCTCATCCACACATGACATCACTACACTCATCACCTACGCACGGGTATGCTGGCTCTTACGCTTCAACACTAGGAGGCGTTAGGGTGGATCTGGAGGAGTGCACAAGCGCAACCCATACGGCATACGTGGCTCCTGCGTCAGCTGCTCCTATCTTGTCAGCAGCAACTTCAAATGCCCTCCTGGCTAGGATCAGCAATCTGGAAAGAACACTTCGTCGAGTGCAAGGCAGAGAACACCAGTCCTACCACTTTCGAGACCTCTACTACTTTCCAAAGGTGACACTCCTCTCGAATTTCCACATCCTGGAATTCGAAAAATATAACGATAGTGGCTGCCCAATATCCCATCAGAAGGCATACTACGAAGACCTCGCGCAGCTTCAGGACGACGGGAGGCTTTTGATCCACTTGTTCCAAAAAAGAATGACAAGGCTAGCACTCAGATAGTTCACATCCCTCGACATGGCCTCTATCAAGACTTGGAATTACCTTTCTAAGGCGCTCCTAGAGCAATACTCCTTTAATCTTGACTTGATCCCTAAGCAAGAGGATCTTGTCGCGATCCAATACTGATCCCACGAGCCATTTGGGGAGTATATCAATTGTTGGTGTATACTAGCCTCCTAGATCAAGGATAGACCTTCCAACGAGGAGTCCATTGAGATCATTATAAGAGGAGCACAAACAGTGACTAGGGCTCTGCTTAGCATTCAACCCATCACTACTTTTGCATCACTGATTCAAGCTAACACTCATGTAAAGAGTTTGCTACGTGGTGGGAACTTCCTTGCACTCTCTACATTAGCCAAACAAGCCACTTCTTCTGGCAACAGCTTCAACAACAACACTGCCAACACCAGCAATGTCAAGAAGGTAGACGTCACTTTCATTAAGCCTTCTATGAAGCCTACTGGAGTAGAGAGCCAGCTTGATCTGAGCCAATTAGCATTTGCACCTAGCTCTCCACACACTACATACACGCACTCCACCGTCGAACTAGTGCATCACGTCGCACCGGCTCGACAAGGACAACCTAAGCAGAGGCGCAGTCGTCGCACTGAGAGCAACTTCACTCCACTAGGTGGGCTACTGAGTGCCATCTTCTGTCAGGTTGTGTCGTTTTTGCGACTCCTGGATCCTCGTCCGCCACCAAACCCACTCTCAAGGTGGTATGACACGAACACGCATTGCGATTATCATCGAGCCCGAGGACACTCGACTGATAATTGCCACACTCTCTAGGATGTTATTTAGAGCTTGATCGATAAAGGGGCTATTGTCGTCAGCACGCAGGAGGCAATATCTACACCTGCACCAACACTTGCACACCCTAGTGTAGCCAACCTCTCCTCATCTGAGCTTGCAAACTCTGAAGATATCAGAACTTCCAGGGTTTATCTTCTTTCTCCCAACCCTTTCCTAAGGGACTTCTCCGATCCCATCAACCTTGATCCTTCTCTTGTTGATTCCCAGTTCTGTCCAGTGACACATACGTGCACCATTCCTGTTCCCATTCTTTTGTGGGAGGCCTAGCCCAAGGTTTGCCAACTTGCCATGCACCGATCTGAGTCAGAGTACGCAAATACCTTGAACCCCACAGTGCAGCAATTACAGATACTTCAAATTCAACAATAAGCGCAGTCTTCTCAACTAGCAATGGAAGCCTGTAACAGAAACTGAAGTCAGTTTCATTGAGCGTCTCCAATCAGGGACATTTCAGCTACTCTCTAGTCAAAGCACACATACAACAAGGACACCTTCCAATGCACAAGCTATACAAACCAGCAGAATCAACAGCATTGGCAACAATCTCCCCACAGTCAATCAAGTTCCATCGACGCTACTCGGGGAATGTCCGGTGATTGCACAGTCGTGGATAGAATGGTCAGAATACAACGGGTGAACAAGTAGCAGATCAAAACACGTTTATCAGGCATTATCTGCTAACAACTTTGTTCCCCAGTGGTCTAAAGCACTTGCAATCACAACCAGACCCCCGCATCATTTGGTAGCTCGACTCGATACCAAGGGCATCTGTTTTGTCCTAGTATCTCTCTCGATCTACCCTCTGTTACCGTTCCACATCGTCTGCCAAAGAGCATGACACTTGCCCTCTAACAAAGCTCACATAGACTGCAACAACCGCATCCGAAAGTCAACTCTATCCACCATGGGCATGTCAGTTGCTCTTTGGACAGAATCTATCCATCAGGCGCACCACAAGGCATAGAATCCAAAACATCTCATATTTCTATTCAAAAATTATTTGAAAAACCTCTTTAAAATCACTTTCGGAAAACCAACTCGAAAACATAGCCAAACCACACCTAGAACAAAAGCTAAGGAAAAGGTACACCTTTTGAACATAAAACTTACCTAGAAGAGACCGCACCAAAATCTACACAAAAACCTTGAAATTCCAAGTAAACCACAAGGCTAATCGTCATTACAACCATCCCAAAATTTAAGTTCTAGAAAACAAGTGTTGAATGCAAACTAAGCTGCACTCAACTTTGAATGCAACCAATCCTGCATTCAACAACCAAACTGTGCTCCTGAACTTACAGTTCAAGACACACCACACCCATTATAAATCCTAGATTATATAGGTACCTCCTTGCTCATCTCTAGATCCTTATTTCTCATTAGGAAGGCTATACGAGATCAACCTAGTATTTCTATGTCATTATTATTCATTAATTTACAGGAAAAAAGCACTGAATACACCTCTAGGTGTTGAACACATAGAACCTTGCATTCAACGTTGAACGCAGGCAAGGCTACACTCAACACCTAGGCCACAAACCTTAACTAAAACCACATTAAAACTAATCCATACTCTAATCATTCATTAAGAAAGCATGATATAACTAATTAACACCATTACCAATGCATGCAACCTACTAACAATCCTCTGAATCCCCTTTAAATTTTCCTAAATAATCATGCATATTCAACTAGGGGTGTTAAACACTAGGATTGGCGCATTTAACGTTAAACATTGTATGATCTACATTCAACACTTAGGGCTCAGTTCTTGAATTAAATCTACAACACACCATCATGCACCTATTCCAATGAATCTAGGAGACCAATAACTAAGCTAAAATACACACATTAATTAGCTACTGCATGCATCATATATCATTCTCTAATCAAAATCAACACTAAACTAGAAGATAATCATGCAACTATTGAAGTAGGGTTGTAAGACACGACTTGAGCCGCGTCCAACATTCAACGCACTAGGGCTTGCATTCAATGCCCTACAGCAAGAAATGCAACTAAAATGCCCAGTCCAGGTATGCTAAACGCAACCAAACCACATGCCAACTAAGAATACCCAAACATCAACTGATCCAAAGCATGTTAGCAGTAAAAACACACCATCAAAGCATGCGTAGACCCATAAAGGGTGTGCACCTTACACCAAGGAACACCAAACCATCTGTCGGCCTTCACTGCGATCTAGCACTCCAAGCAATCCACCAACTACTCCCTAAGCATCTTCAGGCCACCCACGAAGCCTACAACACCTCAGCACGACACAGAACCCAATGAATCAATGGGTGCACCAAGAGGAAGGAGGAAGAAGAAGGAAGAAAGGGAACCCAACCAAGGAACTCAACTTGACTCACCTTCTTCCATGGTTGCAGCACCTCCTCAAGTCAAGCTCGACGTCCGGAACAGCCGAAGATCGTCGGAGCTTAGCCATGACAATCACAACCACATGCACCCCTCAACCATCTCTCTCTCTCTCTCTCTCTCTCTCTCTCTCTTCCTCTTTCTCTCTTTCCCACTAAATTCTCCTTGGAATCCCCCTCGAACCACCATCTCACGTCCAAGAAGAAAAGGAGAAGTAGAGGGACAAACCCCCAAGAAACACTCTCTACATGCACTTATATAGGCAGCTGAAGTTTCTAGACACAGCTTAAGGTGTTATATGCATGCCACCATGCGTTCAACATAAGACACATGCATCTCCGCGTTTAACACCCAAAAATCCAAAAAACTCCAATTGAAGTGTAGAACGCTAGGAATCCTACACTTAACGTTAAATGCACAATATCCGATGTTCAACACTGCAAAAGCCAAAACACACATATTCAAGTATTGAACGCTAAGAATCCCATGTTTAACATTAAATGCATCACATCTAGCATTCAACACCCTAGAATTCCAACTTAAATATCTTGCCTAAAATGTTGCCATAAATATGGGTCATTACAACTCACTTCTTCATACTTTTGGGTATCGGTGTTTTCCATATCTACATCCCTACAACAAACACAAACACAAGTTAGAACCTTGGTTTGTACCTTGTGTATTTCTTGGTTTTCCTTCTAGTTATATTGGCTACTATTGTCTCAATCCCACTAATAGTCGTACTTACATCTCTCTTCACGTGTTCTTAACATGACACCAATTTACTCTTCAACCCATCATCTCTCATAATACTTCTGCAAGTGTCTCTTCTTCCATTGTTCTTGTTCAAGAGACAAATGACAACCCATCCTCATCTCTTTCCTCTACTGTTCTAGATTTGCCACTAAGGATTCTATTGCCGCCCAACCATCCCCCTATCACTATTGTTGGTGACAACCTCTCGAAGATCTCCACTTTTGCGCCACTCCATAGTCCATCCACAAACGTCACTGCAACCCCTGTCCTACGCACCTACGAGCATTGTCACCATCATCTAACCACCATCACCCCTAGTGACCCCCCTACACAAGTTGTTGCAACCCATTCAAATCAAGTCCCACTTCCTCCATCTCTGTCAACTTCCTTAACACTTGATCAAGCTTCATTACAACTCCTAAGCTTTGTCTCTAGTCACCATATGACAACTCGATCTAGGGATGGTACCCTTTGTCCTCACTAAGTGATCAAGACTAAACACCCTCTCGCCCTAACTACTTCTGTTGTTGATCATGATCCTATATACTTTTCTGAAGCTTCTTCTAATGTTCGATGGCGTGAAGCAATGGGCAACGAATATCATTCCTTGATCAATAGCGACATCCTCTTTACTATCTCCCTAGTGCACCATTAGGAGACATGCTTCTATCATAATTTGCAATGAAAGATCTGGGCAAGCTCAACTCTTTCCTGGGCATTGAAGCAACTGCCACTTCAACTTCCATGCTTGCAACCCAACTATATAACTTCTCTTTTTCAGAAAAGCAACATGATGGATACCAAACTCTATTGTAGCATTGTATGTGCACTCCAATACCTTACACGTATATAGCCCGACATTGCCTTTGCAATTAATCAAGTTTATCAACACATGCATCAACCAACAAACAACTAGACTCAAGTCAAGTGCATCCTTCACTACCTCAAACACACCATTTCCTATGACTTTCTTTTCATTAAAGTACCTCTCGATGCTTTCCATGCATATTTAGATGTTGATTGGGCTAGCTGCTCTGTCAATTCACTTTGTTAGTGGCTTTAGCTCTTTTTTTTTAATCCCAATCGATTTCCCATAGCTCCAAAAAGAATGGACTATTGCTCACTCAAGTACCAAGTCTAAATACAAATTAGGGTTGCATCTTCCCGTGTCTCCTATCCAAATTAGGGTTGCATCTTCCTGTGTCTCCTACTCTATGCTGCGACAATCTATCTCAACGTTAAAATACCTTCCATGTTCGAACAAAACACATTGAGATAGACTTCCATTTTGTTCACAAATAGTTTAATCACAAGCAACTCCAAGTGCACTTTATCTCATCTATTAATCAAATTGCTAACATCTTCACTAAAATACTGTCTTCTTCGCAATTTAGTCTATCATTCATTCCACTCCCATTAGCTTGCAAGAGAGTAATGATAGTAATGAACCCCCTGATTGAGCCAATCAAATCTATAAATTGATTGTAATTAGGTTGATTTTAGCCTATGCAACTGTACAAATCTTCTCTAAAATGTTTGTACATCCCTATATATATTCTCCACGATTGAATCAATAATACTTACCAATTTATAGTGCAAACACCATTGTTCTCTGTCCTTTAAGACCAATAAGGAATTAAAAGGCATCAAAACGATTAAAGTCGAGATAAATAGCAAAATATAAAAGACAATTCACCATTGAAAATAACAATAGTAGTTGTAGCAACAGAAGATAGGAGAAAGAAATAGCTTTTGATTGAATAGAATGGAAAGAAAAGATGATTTAACCATGGAATAAATTACATCAATACCGTAAGTATGCAACTGCAAACATCTATGGAATCGAGATCATCTAGATAGTATTAAATGAGCTTTTCAATCAACTTACGTCCAAAGGATGAACTGCATATTGATCAACTCCATGGTTATCGAGCCTTCAACATGATTACAGTGCCCACATTGAAAGAATGTTTGATATAATTACATTAGGGCAGATATCAATTTGACAAGAAAGTTACCATGTGAATCACTTGAAAAAACAACAAATTACTCGTTTAGTCATGTTGATAAAACCATAATTGTTAAGTCATATCTCATCTTTCTTGCCATAACACAGATTTTATACATCTCTGATCAATCAAATCAGTCCAATTTATCTCTCAGTCAATATGAACAAGAATAGCCAATTTCTGACCACGTTTGAAGGTTAAGAATTAATCACTAACCGTATGTCCTTCCAGTACGTTGGAGATCTTTCAGATAAGTTCATGCAATTGGTCCTTGGCCATATTGTAGGGATTTCACTAAATAACATTCACAGGTCCAAACAGCAACTCCAAACAGAAATCAGAACCACAAAAGGCCTTACCCTTGAATCCAACCTTATCCAGATCTTTAACTTTCAACTGCAAATATTGACAAGAAGTTTTGAGCAATAGGCTATGCTCACACGAAGTATTGCTCTATATATGTACAAAATAAGAAATGTCCATCAATATCAGGAAAACTTGTGCGAGTGTTCAGTTTTGTTACACCTATCAATAAATTGTTTAATATGAGTACTAGAATAAATATGTATAAGATGCATCTCATGATTTAAACACTGCAGCAACAACTTTGTCACTGCTTATAAATGAATATAGGAAAGCAGATACAACTTCAATTTGAATAACGTGCGTGACAAAGTATTTATTCAAAAACATCAGTTTCTGTATCACAAGCTAGTCTGTGTATGTTTCAGATTATATAATTCTAAAAAGTAAACATCAAATTTGCCTTGTAATTCAACAAAGTTGACAAATGATTATTGCTTTTTACTTGGACAAAACAAACAAAAAATCCTCTTAAAAAACTACTAAAGTGCTTCTCACGTGTTTCTTTTCTCCTCCCAAAGGCGAGAGAGAGAGAGAGAGAGAGAGGAAAGAACAGAAATACTCACCTTTCCTATTCCACCTTTTGTATGTCAATAATATAAGCCAGATGTAAGCAGACTCGTAGGCAATAATTTTTTTCAATTCCCCTCTTTGGTAGTGAGGGTAGAGACACTAAAGGTAACTTTTACATTCAAAAGGACTACATCATTCCCTTTCTGTTGGCAAATATTAGAGCACTGGCATCATCTGCCTTACATAAAGGTAGTATGCCCGTCACTACAAAAACTAGTGGAGGTTTCATGAAATTAGTGAACTCTTAAGAAGTTCAGTCTTTTGAATACAAGTTTAAATTTTGGAACAAAACTCATAACCAAAACTCTAAACACTACTGCACAATTTAGTCTGCAGTCACTTAGTTTAGTGGTGATATACGAAAGGTCGAGAGTTCGACTCCTACGGACATCATATATATTACATCATTTGATGGTGATTTCTCATAGTCAAGTGTTTAAGTGTAATATATATCAATTACCGTTAATAAAAAAACTACCACATAATTTAAGATTTTTCTCTTTGTTTCCCTATATTTTTGATATAGGACGAGGAAAACTTCCCTATATCGACTATCAAAACAACACCAATATGATAAAATGCTCACACAGTTGGTTCTCAAGTTGCCATACTTCAATGGAGGAGAAATCGTAATTCAATGTAGCAAGATAAATGACTAGAGTCACTCTATTCCCAATGTAAATCTTTAATGCAAATTATTCTTCTCAACAAGGAAATAACAACTAGGACACTATTTGAATTTTTTTTCCTTGCAAAGCACTCCCATAAGCCATGTACTCCAACATGGTTTTCCGATTCTGCCCTCACTATACCTCTTCCATCATGACAAGGCACATTCCAGGTACGAGCTTGGTCAAATTTTCTTGGTGCCGAAGTAATCTAGTAAAGAGCGATAGTCAACTTGTTGGTACCCAAAAATGGATTAAATAAGGCCCCCAATCTAGCTTTCAGCATCGAAGTTTTGATACTCCAACAAGAAATTTTAAAGAGTACCATTTTTCCCTAACACCCTCTGAATAAAATTTTATGACACTGTCCCCATTTTCCTCCCTCCATAACAGCTAAGGTTAAAATACTAGTAGTTTCACATCTTGACAGTGTTACTCATGCAATGCATAACACAACTGACAGCAATGTATGATGCAGTGCAGATCCAGGGATTAGTAATAAGTGCAATGATATCATTGAGGGAAACAATCCGCAATGCAATTAAAACGGTAGTCTTACATTGGGATCCTGATTTTTTTTAAGTTATGTCTTTCGTATCTTTCTAGTGACTTCAGAGTCAAGTCTATTGTTATTTGTACTCCTTATCAATTAGTAAGAGTATATTTATAAATCATAAAATAATTTCACAAAAACTATGTATTCTTAAAAAGTTCACTAGCTTCTTGTGGCCAGAGACATCAATTATCCCACTAAAATGAAGGAAGACTAAATCCACTAAAAATCCACTTCTGTCTTGAAATAACATCGGTCGTTATTCAAAATGCCAAGGGTGCATCCCTGATGAGACTTAGTGACAGCAATTCATGGATTGGAGGATTGAAAAGGTAAAAATTAATCTGATTAGGCATCAAGCCAGTGATGATACCGATGCAATCAGGAAATATACCTGTAGCAAGCTACTCTGAATAAAAGCTGTGTTGAAACAAGTATAGAACAGACGCCCACCAATCATTTTTTCATAGAAGCTGAGTCGTATGTCTCCAGAAACCTATTCAAATTTTGGCAGATTATTCACTGATGCGAGCTAGATGAGAAATCAAACCTGAGCGTAGAACAATTAAGTACATACTTTTGGAGGCTTATCAAAGTAATAGTCTAGACAATTTTTCCTGTATATAACCGAGCTCTCTGTATCCATTTGTGCTACAAAATGAGAACTCTCTTCTTCTCCTTCTATCCCTTCCTCGATATCATTGATGAAAGAAACATAGTATAGTGGACTTCTTATTCTATGATTACCTTGTTTTATTTGTCTACAACAACCCCTTGCTACTTCCACTGGAGGTTGGTAGAGTTGTCCAAGAACCTATCACAAAATGCACATAAAAACTCTACATCAGCAACAAAGAGTAAAACATAAATAAATACTTCCTGACAATTACCTGGACCAGCAGTTCAATTTGCTATAGGTTGTCTGGATCATGTCGACATAGAAAAAAGATGCTCTAATTGGTTAAGTTCAAATCTCAAACCAAGCTAGAAACAAAACAATTAGATATGTTGAACTAAGTTGGTTGTTAACTTCTCTAAAAGTATCTATCATTTCCTATATTCTTTTATGCTAGGGGCAAGGGCTTTCCCTCAGATGCTGCATAACTTATTCAGAACTCTTCTTTGCAGTATTTGCATCAAAACCAATCATGGGCAAAGAAAAAATTAAGCATTCGAATCAGTTGAATCATGGTACTAACTTTGACTAAATGGTAAAAGCTGATTGGAGATGCAAACATGAGTATAGTATAGGTGTCTAGCATGCTGATTTTGGTAAAAGTACATTTCTTACAGAATTGGCCCATTCGTTGCTTAAATGGCGATAACAAAATAAACCATAAGGCAAAATGAAGTTGTTGACTACAAGGGTGCCAAGTTCTTGCAGGCTAGTTTTCCAAAGATTTAGCCTGGTTAAGTAGGCAAGTATTACAACTTTATAATAAACTAATGAGGAGAAATAACTAAGTGTAAAGATGTAACAACCTAACTTTGGAAGTGGTACTTTGACCAGATACCTTGATGGAGTTTTGGATCGTTAGACGCTGAGTTTCCTGCGTTTGTGTTCAGTGCGAAACGTAGCTCTAGCAACGTTCTACACTTGGATTGTAAATTTCTAGCCTTCGTAGTGTTTCCTGGTTGTATAACTATGTTGATCCTAATGAAAGTTTTGAGGGTTTGCTCTGAACCGTAGAGGTTCATTAGCGTACTCTAGTGGCTAATCTCGATTTGCATGAGCCACGTGGACGGAGACTGATTGTGTAGTTTGGTTTCGTGCTCGCAGTTTCTTTCTTCCCTTCCTTCTTCATTGGGCCCCACCCCCCTTTTTCCCTTTCTTCACCTTCTTTATTACTCCTTTTAACGGGGGAGAGAGAGAGAGAAAGAGGGAAAATAAGGGAGGGACTAGAGAGAAATAAGACGAGAGAGGGTGAAGGAGAGAGAGAGAGATGGCCGATAAGAGGAGGAGCTTGCCTCCACCGCTATCGCGCCGCTGTTGCCACCAGAAGGAGGAGACGCGAAGCTTGCCATAAAGGAAGAGGTGTGCCACCATTCGCCACTCGTCGCCGCCGCACTTTTGGTGACAGGTACATGCTCCATAGACTGTTTATTTTCTAAATTAGATCCCTAGATGCATGATAGTGTAGGGATGGCTAAGTAGATTTTTGTAACATTTATGGTGATTTTTGGGCCATTTATAACCATATTTATGAGTTTGAATGAATAATATCCCTATGTAGTTTTCTTGTGTTTGCTTGAACCTTGAACAACAAATCTCCGTAATTATTATCCCGATTGGAAGATCGGCTTGAAATCTTCATTTTGATATATTGCATGCTTGGTTTGATGTGATGTTTGTAGGGAAACGAGTTTTAGGCCCTATTTTAAAGTGCCCTACTGTCGCGTGATTCGACATATCGAATTAGTTCGGTATGCCAATTTTTGGTGTCAAGCCTGCCCTGGCCCCTAGTTAGATCGACCAAAGGATTTCAATCTACCAAACCAAGCCTTAATCTTGTTTTATGTATGTATGTATGTATGACGTTTATTAATCTTGGAGGAATAATTATATTAACATAAATGATTAAAATGATCATTAAAATAATTGTAGAATTTATCTAAAATGAATTAACAAGATTCCACTTAAGGTGTAGTTAATATAAAATACTATATGACTTCGAAATACTAAGTCTCTCCCTTTAATGATTTAGAGTAAATATTAGGGATCACGACTTATCCTTAGGACTAGATAATGGTTAGGTTCTGAATGTAGCGCGCTGAAGGAGATATTCAGTGGCACTGTGTGAGTATTTAACACTAATCTGACTGTACTCACGAGAGTCACAAGCTAATAAACATTTTACACTCTAACTTCAAAACTTAGAATTCTGGACATTGTTTTGTGTGAGTAAAATACTTAAGTACCAAGCCAACCTTAGGGAGGAGAAATACCTCTTAGGTTGCGAGTTGCCTGCTTCAAGTGAGGTTTACGTGTTGTGCGACTTCTCCTAAGTAATCATTATCTCCAAAAGGTACTGCTGTTGTTGTTTTGGGTGTTTCTTAGATTGTTGTCGTGGACAGACACTCTCAAAGTTTGGTCTTCTGTACCAAACAGAGGAGCTGTACAAACTATGTTTTGTGGTATTTTGAAAAGTTATTTAAAAGATTTCGAAATGATTTGTCAAAAGAGTTTTAGAAAGAGAAATGCATAGATTTACAAATGATTTTTGGAAAAAGCTTTCCAATGTTTTCTACTTGTGATGGAACAATAGGTCGAAGGATCATATTGTCTGGACCAGAGGATGTAGGCCACATCCCTGAATGGTCGAGTACGTCACCTAGGTTGAAATCTTGAGACCAAGATGTTGTAGGCAAGTGTTTGTCAAATCCTTAAGGTATGATACTCCAAGATTGTTGTTCACGAAAGCAAAACTAAGGTTTACAAGTTGAGCTGTCGTCTGAACCTGGAGGTATAACTCTTCAATTGTCATCAAGCACCAAGACTCATGGGTGTTAACTAAATCTAGGGGTGAGGAGCCTTTAATGGTTTGTAGCACCGAGCTAAGATGTCAGATGATGTACCTTATGGTTTGTCCTGAGAGAGAACAACTTACCTAGGTGGGGTGAGCAACTTTCCTATGTAAAGTTAGCTTTTGAGGGTCTTGCAGGTGACGAGACTACAGGACGAGTAGACTCCTCCACAGTGTAGTTGTCCATGGCAATGTAGACGTCGTGATAGCTCTTCGGTGAACTGCTTGTGGCGAATGTTGATTACTTGACGTCGGGCAATACGACACGTTGTTTGACTTGTAGTTTTACCAAATCCTGTTTCAGGAAATCAAACTCTAGCCTAGAGAAGGCAGTGATATTGCACCTATTGTGGCGTAGTGTTTGGAGTAGTGGCTCCGTGATTTTGGCCTAAAGAAGACAATAGTGTTGCACTAGTGTGGCGTTGTGTTTTGGAGTAAACGCTCCGTAACTTTAACATTGTTGCTTGGGTCCAGAGGGAATCATATTGCACAGAGCAGAAGCTCTATAACTTGTGCTTTATGATTGTTGTAGGTGTTCTGAATGCTATAAAGAGCGTTCAAACACCGTTGGTTATCTAGTCTGCATAGAAAGTACATGAGACTAGCCTGTGTGGTTTTTAGGCTTGAGTGGCCATCTCGAGCATCCATAAAAGATTTTGAAAAAAGCAAACATGTGATTTTGAAAAGAGAAAAGAAAAGAATGATTTTAAAAACATAGTTTTCGAGATTTTGCTGTCTGTTAGACAATAGTAGATTGCCTTGATTTAGTATTGCGACATTCAAGAGGAATGCCTAAGTTTACTTGTGTTAGACGTAGTTACAGTGAAGTCGTATTGGGTGACCGTTTTAAGTGATCACTCATATGTGATTTGATTTCGGTTTTAGCAGGTATAAGATAGAAGTTGATTTTTAGTTAATGCACATAAGAGAAATCATGCTACTACACATCAAGGATTCTAGTGAGTTTATAGTTTAATTTTATTTTAGTTATTTATTTCTGCTGAGTGTACTTTGACTTAGCTATATAATTAGCATAATTGTAATTGAAATAAAAAGATAAAAAGAAAAAAATGAAAATGTAACTAAGTTTGAATAGTAGCGATTTGGGATCATAACAAAAGATGTGCATCTAAATTGTAAGGCCTTATTAGTGATACTTGTGTGTAAGAATAAAATAATATTAGATAATTGTTCATCTTCTAACTACTAAGTGTCACTTTCACAGGAGATAAAAGTATATATACTATCAATGGGTAAAAAAATAATTATTTGTTTTTCCTAATAAACATCTTTTTTAAGTTACAAATCTAATATTGGTATAAAATTAAATGATCCAATGTCTAATGCAAGAAAATGCTACAAGTGATTCCAAAATTTAAAGACTAATTAAGGAACCGTTAAAATGTCCTAGACCAAAGGCCTGTCAAAGACAACAAGAATACAAACATCTAACTATTAGCTTTGGTGTTTCGGAGTCCAGTTGACCATAGACTCCTCTCAAGGGGAATTCCTAACAAGTTACTAGCTCATCTAAAACGTGGTGTTCATCTCCTTTGATATGATTGACATGCCTTGGATATTCCAAAAGTGTAATTGCAGCTCCTAGTCAATAAACAGTAATCTACTAATTTAGACACTTAAGGAATATTCCTCGAAGATAGCCACAACGAAATCAGGGCCCTAGTAATAAAAAAAGGCACATGAGATTCATGAAACTGTAAGTTTGTAAATATAGAACCTTACATGGGAGAAGAAAACATAAAAGATTGTAAAAATAAATACATGCAAGCACTGAGATAAGCATTAAATTAAAAGAAAGGTGAGAAATTACCTCTTGCAATTCAGTGACCACAAAAAAAACAGAGTTAACGTTAGCTGTGTCATAAAGTCGGATACGATGGAGCTCCCTGCTATTTGGCTGAGGTAAGTTGACTTTAGGAGGTGTCAAAGGTGCATCTTTTGAAAAAGACAGTATTTTAGACCAGTAAAAAACATAGCGACGCTGACTTGGTATAGAAACCTGTTAAAATCAAAAAAAGCAAGACCATAAAGTGGAAATATAACATGTGAGCCTCTAGCATCCAGAGATACATCTATGAGATAATAGTTACTGAAAAAGGAAAATAAAACCATGAACCACTTATTGGTCTTATAGAATGTAAAATCTTCAAAATAAAGAAATGGTGCTGTTTTCAATGGATTTCAAATTTTGTATCTATATATAAAATCCAAGAATAAGCTATTCTCATGTTTCAATGAATAGGTTGTGAAATGCACCAACTAAGAAAAGGTGTCAATATCTTTGTGAAGTACGGTTATGTAAAGTCTCAAAACTAAAATTTAAAGGGTGTGTATGTTAAATAACCTCCAAGACTTCAATCATTACCCATACTAAGCTTTAAAATGAGTAAGAAATTGGCAAATTGGAATCGTTAAAAAAACAAGCAATAATAATTTTACTTACAACACTAATGAGATGCATTAGATGATCAACGATAAACATATATTGACATTCCAATAAAAAAACCTGACCTATAAATTCCAATGAAGACCAAACTATATTAAATAATACATTATTTTCTTTGCCCCTCTTTGGTTTCAAGAATAATACCAAAAATAACTTCAAAATAGAAATTACTAATCCGTTTGATTGTGTAAAAATCAGAAAAAACTCAGAATAATAATTCTTATTTTAATTTACTTATTCCAGAGTAACTGTTCCGTGGAAAGAGTAGAATAAAGTTATTTCACTAAATTATTCTAATATATATGTGTATACATTATATTTATTTTTTATTTAAATATTAATACATATATAATATAATATATACATACTTTCAATTAGATATATATCTTGATAATCAAGTTGATTATTATTATTCTATATGTTTTCTACTTATTCTGATACTTATTTTACTTTTCACCTAAACTAGAATATCTTTCTATTCACACTTATTTACTTTTAAAAGAAAATCACTTCCAAACTGAATAGAAAACTAATACTACTTTCCATTTATTCGTGCTTTTCTTATTTTACATTCAAAAGGGGACTTCAGGTAGAGATCATGTTAAGAATTAACTCATCAATAGAAGCTGACACTTCAAAAAGAAATATTTTCAAGCCTTATAATGGGTTAAGGTTGTGGTTAGAAAGAGAATTATCTGCAGGGATACAACAATGTATTGGGGTCTAAACATTATAAATGATATAGATTAAGTTTAAAGGATCAAATTTTCATTTCAATTTGTAAACATTTTAGATTATGTAGATTAAGTTTAACAAAACAGATTTTCCGATTGAAACTACCATATTGAAAAGAAAGGATTACTAATTTAACAATTACCAGGGCAAACTTGATAATGATAAAATGTAAATAGCAATATAGCAATCAATAACTCTGTGAACACTTAATATCAGATCATATCCAGAGTAGGTATTGGTGCATATTAATCAAACATGACTAGCTTCATATTTTCTTGAGCAATAACTAAGAGCATAATAATAGAATGTTCGCCAGCTTCAGTGTCTAAGGAACTAAACTGACTCTGTGATAACTGATAAGAGATAATCAAGTTGCTTATTGATGGATAAACAAGATTACAAATATATAGATGAGTATTGCATACCATAACATAAACGGATATCCATTTACCCATAAATCTAAGACAAGACTCTAATCTATCTATATATATATACTACTAACACTCCCCCTCAATCTAGAGCATATATCTCAATCATGCCCAACTTGTTGCAAAGAATCTCAAAAACTCCACTACTTAATCCCCTAGTAAATACATTTGTAAGTTGCTCTAAAGACTGAGTATAAAGTATAGAAATCACTCCTCTCATTACCATGTTACGAACGAAATGGCAATATCTACCTCAATGTGTTTGATTCGCTCATAAAAACTAAGATTAT
The DNA here is from genome assembly GCA_024699735.1 of Posidonia australis. Lineage (NCBI taxonomy): Eukaryota > Viridiplantae > Streptophyta > Magnoliopsida > Alismatales > Posidoniaceae > Posidonia > Posidonia australis. The sequence goes on from JAMKQA010001368.1 coordinate 16,615, forward strand.
TGGCTATAAAAATCACAGCTTGATTGTCATAATGGCAATATCTACCTCAATGTGTTTGATTCGCTCATAAAAAGTAAGATTATTGGCTATAAAAATCACAACTTGATTCGCTCATAAAAAGTAAGATTATTGGCTATAAAAATCACAACTTGATTGTCATAATGCATGGCCATAGAAGTCTGAATGATGAAACCAAGCCCATTTAGAAAAGATCTAAACCACATCATCTCACATGTAATTTGAGCTATAGAGCAATACTCTACCTCAGTACTAGACCTATATACTACGGTTTGCTTATTATTTCGCCATGTAACCAAGTTTACCCAACATATGTGCAGAAACCCGAGGTAGACTTTCTATCTCCTTTGTCACCTACATAGCCTGAACCAGAATAAACCTCAATCAACAAGTGGCCATGTCTCATGTAAACCAGGTCTTTTCCTAGAGCACCTTTGACATAAGCGAGTATACGAAGTGCTTTCTACCAATAAACTAATCTGGACTCGTGCATAAATTGACTAAGAAGACTAACCACATAAGTATATATGGCCTCGTGACTGTCAAGTAAATCAGCTTCTCAATCAGACGTCTGTACTGTCCAGGATCCTTTAGAAGCTTTGATATACTGTCCCAGAAGGATGAAGTAGGCTCTATAGGAGTGCTCTAAGGTTACAACCTAAGAGACCTGTCTCCTATAACAAGTCCAGTATATATTTCCTCTATGGCAATGAAATGCTCCCCTTAGAATAAGCAAATTCAATGTCTAAAAGTATTTTAGTTTGCCCATGTCCTTGGTGACGAAATATTTTCTCAAATACTCCTTGGTATCTAATATGGCTCTAACGTCACTCTCTATCAATAAAATATCATCAACATACACTACAAGAGTTACACAATCAACACTAGTCTTCCTGTAGAAGACTAAATGATCTACAGCATATATGAAAAAACCACCATTTGTTACTACTCTGCTAAACTTCTTAAACCATGCTCGTGGACTTTGTTTGAGTCCATAAATAACTTTCTTGAACATGCACACTCTATTTTCCCCTTGAGAACATACTTTGGAAGTTACTCCATAAAAACCTACTATGTCAAGTCACCATACAGGAAAACATTCTTAATATTCATTTGAAATAGCTCTTATGACTCATTAATTGCCACAGGCAATAGTACTTTAATGGAATTGAGATGAACCACTGGTGAAAAGGTGTTAACATAGTCGATCTCATATGTCTGTGAGAAATCACGAGTCACTAAACGAGCCTTGTAGCAATCCACTGAACCATCTGGTTTGTAATTCATAGTGTACACCCGTCGACAAGTAACTATGCTTATTCCTACAGGACAGGTCACAATTTTCTATGTACCACGTGATTACAATGCTTCCATTTCATCATCCATGGTCACTTTCCAGTGTGGTATTTGAATAGCTTCCTAGTAGTTCTTGGGTGTAAACTCACAAGAAATAAGGAAGGCAAAACCACAAAAGGTGGGATGAAGGTTATCATAGGAACAAAATTAAAATTTAAATACACAATGAAGGACCTTTTACTCTTTCGTAGTGCAATAGACAGGTCAAGGTTTGATGTGATGAAGTCAGAGATATTCGGATCTGCAGTCGTGGTTGAGGATGGTTCAGTCAGAAGAGGCAGAAGTGACTGCTGACAGCGAGGATAAACTGCCAATGGACGATGTTCATGATTATTTGTACTATCAAAATGGTCAACTATAGGGACAAAAGTAGGCAACAAGACACATTTGGGTTGTACCTCGCTCGATTTAAAATATGCTTAAGACTTAAAGAAAGCAACGTCAGTGAACACATAATATCTTCTGATGAGAGGATGAAAGCAACGATACCCTTTTTGTATGCGAGAGTATCCAACAAAGACACATTTAATGGACCAAGGAGACAATTAATCAAGACTAGGAGACAATCTTGTACAAAAGCAACACATCCAAATATCCATAATGGCAAAAGAGAATATCTCAAATTCAGAACAGAGTCATCTGAGAGGTATCTCACCACTTAAAGGTGAGCACGACATCTAATTTATTAAAAAGGCAACAGTGAGAACAACATTAGACCACAAGTATTTTGGTACTTTCATTTGCAACATAATTGTACAGGCAACACCCAAGATATGTTGATGTTTTCTTTCCGCCACACTATTTTTTTGTGAAATATGTGGACATGTGGTCTGATGTATTATCCTAATGATCCACAAAGAGACTGAAAATCTTTTTGAATAAATTTTAGTGTATTGTCGATTCATAAACATTTTGGAGTAACAGAGAATTGATTTTTTATTTCTGCTAGAAACTGTTGAACTACAGGCATGAGTTGAAGACGATCTTTTAAGAAGTATACCCATGACATACGAGAATAGTCATCAATAAGCATAATGTAATATTTATAATCCAACACTGTAACGACCAGTCCTAAGTCGTTATTTCTTAACCTAGCTACATTTTTTTTCAATTAATTACATTAGCTCTACAACTAAATCTAGCTATAAGCAACATATATAAAAACTCTATTAACTGAAACAAAATTAAACTACTAAGCATTCACAAGAATCCCTGATATGTAGTCAGATAGCTCCAGCTCTACATGCACTAACGAATTCCTACTTCTATCTTGTACCTACCAAAAGCACCAACAAAGCACACGTAAGTGACCACTGAAAGTTCACCCAACACACACCCCAAAATGACATCCCTCCTAAATATTACAACACAATAATATGGTAAAAACTAGACCTGACAAGCACACAATTCTGACACCTCTCCTGGATGTCGCAACACCACAATAAGGCAATATATTGTTGCCTCAAAATCATAAATCTTTAAAAAAAAACATGCCTTTGCAATCATTCTTTTTCTTTCCTTTCAAAACCATATCATACTATTCCAAAACCATTTTCTTTCATTTCTTTCAAAATTATATGCATGACTTTAAAACCTTTATGCATTACTTGAAATGACCACATTTGCCAAATCAAATCCATACTACACCACAGCGCCACACCAACACAAAACCTTTGTTCAATCCATTTAGAAACCATATTTCAAAAACCAACATCATTTCTGATTTCCAAAACCTTTACGCCATTCATAGGCGAAAACCACACAAACCATAACATCACTCACGAGCACAAACAACTCATCGCCGTTCATAGGCGAAAACCACACACACTGCAACGCCACTCACGAGCAAAAATCATACAAAGCTATAATGCCACTCACGGCAAAAACCACACAAAAGCACATTGGGCGACACAAAATCCACATTTTAAATCTCAACACCACTCAAAGCAAAAACTACATTGCCACTCATGGGCAAAAGCCACACAATGTCACATCACCACTTACCAGCGAAAGTCACACAATACCACATCACCACTCACAAGCAAAGTCACACAAGGCCACATCGCCACTCAAGAGAGAACCACAAAGTCTCAATAAAAGCTAGCCACAAACAGCATTCAGAGATAAGGTCCCTAAACTCATAGCATTGCTACGAACAGTCGCAGTCTCCCCGTCCCGGCCTATAAGCCTCACAAGTCGTGTTACCCGACGTCAAGCAATCGACACTAGCCACAAACAGTCCATTGAACGTGACTAACAGTGTCTACACTGCCATAATAAACCACCCCGTGTAGGAGTCCAACCACTCGGGCAACAGTCTCACTGTCCTCAAGACATAAACACGGGATGTGTCCTCACGACGCCTCTAATGTTGCTGCACCATAGTTCAAAGTCACGAGGCTCACTCCTCAGACCCACAACTCGGCAACCACGACCTAGAACACGTCCTTAACCAATCAAGAGTCTTACTATCCCGTGTAGGTACTGTTTATCGACTATATGGTTCCTACAAAAACCTTGATACTTAGACTATACAACATATCATGGAACTACTCAGAAGTTTCATACCTCTTGAGTTCACTGTCATGATAACCTAGGTCCTGTCAATACACTGGGCATTCGACACCTGAAACCAGCGAAGTGTCATACCTCCAAGTCCAAGCAATACCTCAACCTACGAACCTCAGCATTAGTCTCGTAAACGACAGTCTATGAGTATCATACCTTCAAGATCTGACAAGCCTTTGCTTCAACCTCTTGATCTCACCACACACAGAAAATACTAAAAATCTTTTTCAAAACTTTTGCCTAACATATGCAATTCTTTTCAAATTCTTTGAAAACCAGTTCAAAACATTTTGAATCATTTCTCAAGACATCACCAGCTCAAACCACACTTTTAAAGCCTTTGGGAAAATCATTACCCAAAACATTCAACACTTTATCAGAAATCATTAGAAATATTTTTGAACTCACACACCAAAACTGTTACAAAACAGAAACTTCATCCAAACCAAAAAATGAAGAAACACACCATCTATGCTAAAAACCAACCCAAGAGAATCATACAAGAACTAAAACAAAAGCCTTGTAGCTCTAAGCAACCCACAAGGCCAAGCATCATCAAATCCTAAGGTAATTAGCAATCCCTAACATTATCTAAACCATTCAAGAGTAAACATAATATTTCTAAATTATATAGTCTTAGTTTATCTTCAAATAATGGCCATTTATTAAATTATTCATCCTAGGTTCATTAGACTTCATTAGACGTAAGGATCCTTGCGTCTAATGTTAGACATAGAGATCCCTGCGTCTAACAACCCAGGCCACTCGTTCTAGCTAAAAACTAATCTAAAACCATCCTATAGTCTAGTTATTCATTAAGGAATATCCAAAATATAACTAAATGCCATCAAAAACTTTGTATCAAACTTACTAACTTCTTAATCCATTTAAGCATGCATTAAAATCTCAACCTGGGGTGTAAGACATAGAATACCCTACGTCCTATGTTAAACGTAGCCTAGGCTACGTCCTACAACCCAAGGATCCCATTTTTTTATTCAATTCCCACAATTAACATGCATTAATATCAAATTAATAATGAAACCCATCCACAGGGTAGGTATAGGAAGAGAATGGGCATATTAACTACTGTATACCACAAAATATTCAAACTCCACCCAAACCACAATTAAATAGGAGAGGAAACTACACTAGAGACATAAGACACAGGAAGCTGTGCATCATACATAAGACACACCAGCCCTCGCATCCTATTCACTGGCTGCACCTCAGCACTAAAGAGTCCTCCCAAGGCCATACGCTACCATCCCTCATTACATGGAAACATTCAATAAGGCTAAAGGAAGCATCCCCAACCCACCATGCATCAAAATCCCATCGCCAAGCAAAAATTGAATATCATCTAAAGAGATGTATACCTTGCATCCTCGAGGCAAGCCATCCAACGATCTGGCACTTCCCGCGAGCTCCCAGCCACGTCCTAAACACCCTCTGGTCATCCATCACACCTACTACATCCCATACAGCGACAATCCACAAACCCTAGAATCAATGAAGCCACCCAAGAAAGAAGAGAAGAAGAAAAAAAAGGAAAAGAAAAAAACATAAACCCAAGAACATCCTTACCTCTTCTCTTTCTCTCTCCTAAGCTCTCATGCACCTAAAAAGCCGTCGAAGGTAGTCCCATGCTAGGCTAAGGGACAGAGGAGGGTGGAGGGAAGAAATCTCCCCGAAAATCCACTGACTGTACTATATATATGCAGCAGCAAAACTTAAAGCGTTATACGTGACCGATCATTCGTCTTACATAAGACGCATTCTTGCACGCGTCTAACAACCAAATTTACAAGTGCTATACACAACCTTCCAAGTGTCTAACATAAAACACACCATACGCCGCATCTAACACTTGCAAAGCCAAAAATTAATATTCCAGGCGTAAGATGCAGGATTTTTTGCCTCTAACATTAGGCACATTATTTCCAACGTCTAACACACCTAGATTCTAAAGGCCCAAATGCTGCCTAAGAAATCGAGTTGTTACAAACACAAACTGAACATAGCTTAGACCCCAGACATCACAATAAACCAAATCAAATAAATTCTGACTCAACACTAACCATTAACATTTGTAAATAACACGATGATGTTTACCTAATTAACAGAACTCACAATCAAAAGATGACATGGACAACCATGGAAGAATTTTAGAGTTTTTGAAGTAATGGATGACCAAGATGACAATGCCATAAGATAGACGACTCTGACAAAAATACAAGTGCCTGTAATCCATATGGAATCTCGTCCTGAAAAAGCAGGTACATGCCATCTCCACGTTTACTGCTCAAACTAATTCTCTTCCCTATCTGCAAATCCTGAAAAACACAATGGAAGGGAAAGAAGGTCATAAAGCACATTAATTGACTGGTAAGAGCATTAATAAATAATAAATTTACCAAAAAATTACGTACGTAAAGAACATTGTCCAGTTTAATCTAAGAAGAAGCTTGAACTGCTCTTTCGCGGAAACAAAACACGAACGGCCATCGACAATCATAACAGAGGGTATATTGAAAAGGATAGATAAACAGGTGAAAAGGTCTTGTGTACTTGACATGTGAGAAAAAACTCCAAAGTCTATAATCCAAGAACTATCTCCATAAGCAATCATTATAATACTCGTACTTGAATGAGGTTATTGTGGCATAGGAATTAATGGCCTGAAACTGTAGAAACCACGTCTATTCAGCTTGAGATATAATGACAGTATGATCTATAGAAGTGGTAGTAGTCGCCGCAGAAGATGACTCAGTGGTGATGGTATTTACCCACTATGACTTGCCAAACTTATCCCAACACTACTCAGAACGATAACCCAGATGTTTACAATACTGGTAGCGAGATCCACCCTAATTCTTCACTAATGATTCATGAAACACCATGGGAATTGATGCAAAGAAACGATCTGATTGGTCACAAAACAATAGGGAACAGTGACCTATCTATCGTACAAACAGTCCAAAGAAAGCACAAATACCATCCGACAACCGAAACACACAGTCCAGAGGTACAAACACGTGTGAACATCACGTATCCACACATAAATAAAGAAATTGAACCTGTAAAAGGCTTAGAACATGGCTGAAAAGGGGGTGAGAATAGGCCTGGAAGGCCTGAAAATGCCTGTCTGCTGGCCTAAACAGCCTGGCCAGGGCTATTGACGGCCCTGAAAGGCTTGACCGGTGCTACCGATAGGCCTGGAAGGCCTTGCTAGGTGTTCTGGCGGCCTTAAAAGGTGGCTGGCAATAGAGGAGGTGTCGTCGGTGGCTGATCAATGGTGGAAGAGGAGGAGGGGTGACGGAGGAGGTCAACGGTTGGCTAGTGGTGTTGGACGACTGCCCAGGGTGTTTTCCTATGCTCTGGTATCAAGTGATAAGAGATAATCAAGTTGCTAATTGATGGATAAACAGGATTACAAATATATAGATGAGTATTAGATACCCTAACATAAATGGATATCCATTTACCCATTAGTCCAAGACAAGACTCCAATCTATATATATATACTAATAACAGACTCAAATTTGAACTATAAAATGGAATTCCTGTCTAGTCATTCTTGTTTAATAAAAACTTAAAGTTGACATAACAAACAACCATGGCCTCATAACATGTGAAAATGTAAAAAAAAAACTCCACCATAATTATTTCCACATGGCATGTTAAATAGGTACATTCCTTTTCAATAGACATGTATGTGGAGTTACTTAGAGAAACTAGATCAAAGGGGAAGACTATATGGATTTCGGTTTGACTTGTTGTAACTAGTAAATTTTCTTCTAAATGTGATAATAGGAGTAACTCACTGACAAAGAGAAACTATATCAAAGGTAGCAATAGACTATGAAACATAGCCAACAGTTGGCACGCTTTACAGAAAGATATAATACAATGCACAACTATGTACTAGGACTTGCAATTAGTGCAAATATCCAATGTGTCGATTGGAGGCGAAGAATGTCTCCACATGAAAGCATCCACTAATAGTCACACAGTTTCTTGTGTTCCTCTCTCTTTATTCTTCTCCTCATTCATGTTATCCTAATTATTCACTTTTGTGCCTCTTCTGGCATATGACAACATGATGAAGAAAGAACTCTGTGCTCTAATTAGCAAGGCTATGTACATTGATATTAAATTCAGAGTCTAGTCTTTTATTTTGATCATACTTCAAACTACTACTTACTATTGAAATTGGGTCTTATTATTACAGTGTCCTTGATGTTGACCTTAAATTTCTATTTCAAAGCTTAGAATACCATTGTGATTGCTCGCCTAGTTAAGAACATAACTTTGATGTCGAGTTTCGATCTTACCAAAACAGGAAGTATGTCAAACCTCAGTGGAAACATCAATTGAAACATGGTAAATACAAGGGAGTCTATTGAAGTCTACACAAAATTTAGTTTCTCGACTTGAAACCTTTCTGAGTTGTAATTAGCAATAGTAGACTTTGAAATATTAATTGCATAAAAATATGTAAATGACACATCTTATGGAAACCTTACGAGACATTAACCTAACACCAAGATGAATAGATAGAATACAAGATATTGAGCACTTGGTTATATTACGAAAACATCTCATAAGATTCATCTTCTCTTTTGTTGTGTTTGTTGCATCTGTCTTAAACACAGTCTCATTACAACTTGTTCAAATTAACTATGGTCAATCAACTTTGAAGGTGTCAATTTCTTGGAAAGATGTATGCAGAAGATCAACCAGTCAATTAGAAGAATTACATTGTTTAAAAGTCCATGACAAAAAAAGGAAGGATAAATTTGTGAAATTGAACGCTTTGAAACTGAACCCCGCAACCCATCTCCCACCAAAAAGGTTCCCCTCCACGCCCTTTGCATGTCATAAGAGAATGCAAACAAGTGAGGATAATGACAACCAACATCAACTGATGTATGAAAGATGTATGTTGAAGATCAAGAATTCAACTAGAAGAACTACATTGATTAGAAATGCATAGCAAAGAAAGGAAAGAGACATTTGCGAAGTTGAACCTTTTGAAACTCAACCCCCACCCATCTCCACCAAAACATTCCCTTCCATGCCCTCTACATTTCATAATAAAGTGCAATCAAGTGAGCATAATGAAAACCAACATCAGCTGATGCAAGAAAACATAATTTATTACCCCATGATTATTTGTAGTCCGTCTATCTGCATAAAGTTGAAGTGCTTCATCTGCTGCCATACCACTGTAAACCAAGTACACACAGACCATCAAGCCTGTACGGCCTTTGCCTGCCTACACATTACAAAAACAGTCATATATACGTAGTCTAGTATCTGAGAAGTAAGTTTAAAAAGAAGAGAAGGAAAGGCAAACCTAAAAACAAAGGAAAAATACATTTAACTCCTCCGACGATGAGTTGTATTCTAAAATTAATTTAACATTACAAGATGGAATTAAGGACGACCGAAAGACTTGAACGAACCATGCAGTGTATAACAGCAATATTTTGTGGATCTAGAGAAAGCCATGAATGTACGCTTTCACAGAAGAGTTTCATCATCGAGAGGGAAGGGACATGATTGTCATCAAATGGGAAAGCCTCTACACGTCCATGAAAATGTGAAGGATCGTAGCTTTGTTCTGCACACAGATTGTAAACCTGCATAGTTATTTTAGAATAAGTTATTTTATTGTCACAGATGTATAAACTAAGAAAAAATATGATCTGAAGCTGATTTCAAAATATTACTGAATATTAAAGGGTAAAATTGATGCGTACTTGGAGATTTAAGTTAAACTGTCAAGAGGTAGACAAATAGTCAATATAAAACTTGAATTTATGCCTATTGCATTCTGCCAGATGGATGGAAAATCAACAACAGGAATAAAGTTTCACTAAATTTATTATAGGAAGTAGCATTAGAAAGAAAAGATATATTTCTCCACTCTGGATGAAAAATCAACAACAGGAATAAAGTTTCACTAAATTTATTATAGGAAGTAGCATTAGAAAGAAAAGATATATTTCTCCACTCCGAGGAGATACTAAGGTCCATAATATCAAGTTGCCACAGAATCCAACAAGCATGTAAATATAAAGAAATGTGCCAAATTGATCAAAAGATGGAAGAAAATTGAATACGCAACAATAATGAAAAACCAGATAGGACATTACCTTATAGCATCCAGGATGCCTCATATCTAGCACCGTCTTAACCTGCCAAAGAGGATTCCTATACACTGCACGTACATGTTCGGCAGGGAATGACATTGCTAGCAAATGGTTTGTTATATAGGACATATCAAGATCATATCCAGCAACAAGCATTCGCCTTCTTTTCTTGGAAACTAAATTTCTGATGAAAATATTAGTGAAAAAGTTAACCATCTTATGATGGCCATCAAATCCCCCAAGTGGTGTGACCTTTGCAGGTCCTTGCGTCGAATATCTCACCCCCGTCGTGAACAATTTGGAAGACCTCTGGGATAAATTTGTTTGTACCCAGACTGAGATTTTAGCATCACCAATGAACACTATAAAATTCACAAAACTTAATTTCAGTTTTAAGACATGTAAATCAAAAACTTCTATAAAGAACACTTCCTTTTAACTTCACATCATAGACCAGCTTCATTTACAACTTCTGTAATGAGTACATAGCTTTTTAGGTATACAATTTTCATGGATAAATAGATAATGGAATTGGACATTTGATACACCTTCTCGGCTTCTCCGACGATGATAAAAGAGAGTTATTAATTTTCTTCAACTGACATTAGAGTTACACGTCTCAAATTCCAAAATTACTTATGGCAACACAACATCAGCTGGCTTTCCTGAAACTGTACCCTTTAAATTTTCATCTTGCCATCCTTTTTATCTGAGAAACATTTGAGAGAACCACACACAGCTTATCAAATAGATAAGCTATCAAGAAACAAAAACACAAAAAGAAAATCCAATAACAACACAAAATCAAATAAGAAGGAGCATAACTGGATCCATAACCAAATTGAATTTCATCTTGCTAGCACAACAGCAATTTCAGAGATCTTCAATAACCAAGTGTTTCTCCATAAATAACAAAATCCTAAAGCCACAATGGAAGAGAAATTTATAGAAAAGAAGCTACCAGGTGAAGTTGCTGTTTATTACCGAAAAATTTAAATAGTTGTACTCCTTGTGACATTATTTCTTGTGTGTGCTTGTGCATTCTTTGATAATCAATCGCCTCTAGGACCTGACTTCCTTACAAATTTGTCCATCTATCTAATCTACCCCTATGCAACCTTGAAGAAAACTCCTGAAAGAATCTAATCGACCTTTTTGTCACCTGTATTCTTGTCAAAACCACCTGCTCTCTTCGTATGAGGTCCCCAACCGTGTACTTCTTTGCATGATCATTGAGGACATGGACATTAAATCAAGCCATGGTTGTGCTTTTAACTGCAGAAGCCTTTATCTCTGCTCTATCTTGTTTCCTTCTCCATTCTTGATTCTCTCGTAGTCTAAGTTCTATGATTTCATGTCCAACATTCCATCAAAATGAATGATCATCTCCTCCCCAAGAATTGAGTATTAATTTTTCTTCTCCTTCATTCAATCTCACCCTTCCCAATACAAAGCATGACTGCCTTTACCACTTGACCCCAGCTGAGCAAGGGAAGAAGCTAGCCAAGGCAACCAAGGATGATGAACATTTATTGTGAAGTAAAATCACCTTCAATCTAAACTCAAAGAACAAGCCTTTATTCAATCCTCCTTCAGAGCTCTCTCTGCTTCTCTTTGCCTGTCCCTCATAGAAATCCTCCCATTTTTGGCACTCTTGTCCCACTTGTTTGTTATTGCATATGCATCACCCTCTTCTAGCCTCTACTCAGCTGTCAAAACTCGAAAAGGGTTCCCTCATTACATCCCCACGAAAAGCCACATTTCTATGTCTTGAAACTTGATACTCCACCTCCCTAATTTTGTTGACCTAATCATTTTATTTTAACCAACTCCAACACTAAATAACCTATTTCTCTCATCCAATCAAACTAGTAACAGCATCCAAGTTTTTATACCTTTGGAAGCAATTCAAACATCGAGTTGGCAGCTAGATGTAAAACATTGTTATCATTGAAACTCCAATAAAGGGGTCCTCCACTTGGATCTCACATTCATTATTTTCGATTATGAGTTATTGAACCAACTGAAGAAATAGAAAGATGGAAACATCCGCAATGATCATAAAGATGACAAAGAAATGACAGAATGATCATAAAGATGAGTGAGCAAGCGAACCCGATGAAAGGATGAATAGCAGTTCCTATCTACGTATGTACAGCAATCATCACGTCGCCACCCGGTGCGCCTGCGCGCCACCGGCGACCGCTGGAGACAACGTCAGGGTGACGACGGTGGAGGAGGAAGCAGGAACGAAGGAGAAGGTGCTGCACAGCCGAAGGGAAAAGGTTCGATGGACTGAAACCAAGCCATTTTAATAGTGATGGCGAAGAAATCGCCACCCTACCCTTCTCCTCTTCTCCTCCTCTCCTGCCAGCCCTGAGTTTGGAGGAAAACGAGACCGAGATTCCTGCAACAGAGAAAAAGGCGGGAACGAGAGTTGTTATCTTTTCACTAGAGAAAATAGAAATTTTGGTTTGACATTTCTGCAGGATTTCAAAGGGTGTTTCGACATTTCTTTTCTTGTTTTTTTTTCTGTCTAAAGTCTTGGGTCATGTTTTTTTTTTTTGGTAAACAATAAATTAATATATTCAAGTACTCAAAATTAACAATATTCACGTTACAGATATTTAAAATTTTCCATCACAGATATAAAGGAAAGAATAGGAAAATACATCCTAATAGACCAAAAGATAATAGTACCAAAATAAAAAACAAAATCCATGCCAAGTAGAAAGTGGCCAAAATAGTCAAAAAAGAACAGCCATCCAAAATAGCCATAATCACTAGAATCGTTAGCCAGAGACGTAGCCGATTCCAAGGCAAGATCATAGTTGAGTTGTTGAGGTCTTCAGTTGTAACACTGAAATCAATAAAAGAGCCAATAGGTGCAGTGATGGCCTATGTTGCTTGGGTCTGGTCCCAATCATACTGCATCTATTAAATGACTTGAGGAACAGATGAAGTTGTCCACTCCTGTCATATGAGGAGGTTATCTATTCAGTAAGATGTTAGATGCAATATTTGATATAAAAGTGAGAAAAAGTTTCTACTCTGTTATCTAAAAATTATAGTATTTCTATTAAGCCACAGACTCTAAAGGGTTGCAAGAACTAGAATATTCCAATCTTTTAAATTAATATTAAACTAAAACAAGTTCAACAATAAAAAAAACAGAAATCTGAATCTCATTCAGACATTCAGTATTATTCAAAAAAAATTCCAGATAGCTAAAAACATTAGGCAATGCAAAAAAATGGGAGCAGTAGTTTCCAAATCATGTCCACATAACTCACAATATGTTGGATCTATCCATACTTTTTTAAGTAAATTAGCTCTAAAGAGAATTTTATCATGTGTGATAAATCAAACAAATACTTTAATTTCTAGTGCTGCTACACATTTTCATATATTATTTTTAAATTTAGATCTCAATCCACCATCGTTTAAAAAGTCATAATAATTCTTAACAAAGAATTTCTTATACAGTGTTAAAGTTCATTCCAAGTTATTTTTCTCATTGGATAGACAGAGAGAATCCATAATGGAAGTCTTGGGTCATGTACTTATGTTTAATTTAACTTTGCTTATGTGATGTTAAATCTTACACGACTGGTGTCAAGCCAGAGGAGGGTCTATGAACCTGCAAAGTAATGGAATTCAATTTCCTTGTTGAGCATTCAAATCATAATATTTGTGTGCGTCATAGGAAATGATTAGGTAAGAAACTCAATTCTGGTGCTTTCTCGAGTACATGCAAATCCTATGGATAGACTTGAAAATTGAAACAAGTTGGGCCTCAATTATGAAGGCCCATGGAGCTTCTGAACTGGTTCAGGCCAACAAGGAATCATTTTAGGTCAGGCTCAAATTTGAAATCCCTTCACCTTAGTATGGTCCATGGTTTAGTTTATTTCTATTAAACTCAAACCAAGCTGAATCGGATTTGAAATGGGTCAATCCTAATTAATTAATTTATGTTTAAAAAATTATAAAAAATAAAAGTGGATGTCCACTAATAAATATAGATATTCACTAACAAAAATAGACGTCCACTTTTATGGAGATAGAATGCATTGTTTACAAAAGTAGAGGTCCACTTTTATGAAAGAAATGTTCATTTTTTTAGACAATGCATTATCCATAAAAGTGAATGTCCATCCCTACAAATGAACGTCCATTTTGAACAAAAAAACCTTATCCAGGAAACTTTAATAAACTTTAATTTCAATGAAACAAATACTAGTACAATTACTCTAAATAGAAATTGTTAGTTGCAGTCATAAATAATGGAAACTTGAATAATTCAAAGCAATATTTCATAAAAAAATTAGGGGAAAAAACAAAAATAAACGAATATTTATATAAATAAGGGGAAAAGTGCATAAATAAAGTAAAATACTTAAATTTTAATATTTATAATTAATAATAAATATTCTAATTTAGAACCTAAACCATGTCAGAGCAAAAACAAACCATACAAACGAGCTCAGATTAGCCCAAGTTCATGTTGGTTTGGGCTTGTGTTTGTGCGAGAACTAGATCTAAATAGAGTTGTGCTAAGGTGTGAGCTGTGGGAGGAAAACCTCAACCCTAGCCTAGGCCTTCTGAATTCAGGCTAGGCTAACTCTCTTTTTTTGGGCTAAGTTAGGTACGACCGACCCTATATCATTTGAGATTTCAACGAAATTCATCTCGTTGTCTCTCGTATTGGTGTTGTAATGGTATTGATATGTTCACTCCAAATAAAATCTTTCTAAAAAGTTTAATGATTTTCACATATTTGATGTTTACCTGATAAAAAAAGGTTGCCGTAGGTAAGCAGTCAAGGCAAAATTTATAGCCAAAGATAAGTATAGTGTCTTAGGTCATGTTTAATTGATTGTTCATGTAAGTTCCAACGCTAATGTGACGTGGCTTCATTTTGAAATGATGTATTTGTGCAATCTAAATATTAAAGTTTACAATTATAACACGTGTATAGTTACACCCTATGGTTTTAGTTGTGATCTCTTTTTCTAGATCAGATCATAATCAATGTATGTATTCATCCATAGGTGGAGATAGAAACCTACATCCATGAGTGGGGAGGGAAGTCCACGTTCAATTGGTGAAAAAACCTTGAGATTCCTTTCCACTAATAATCTATTATTGGCAGGATTGAAAACCTTATGGCTTATCTCCTCTACTTTAAGAAAACGATGCGATCAGCTGAATTATAAGCACATGTCTAGTTATGATCTGGTTACAATTTTTGGTATATTATGGTAACCAACATAAAAATTGTATAGTTACACACTCATAGATGCAGTTGTCAGATGCTAAATGTTGAACAGGTACAGCTAAAATCTTGTACCGCTATAAAATGATCTCAAACACGTGTTGTTATGGATATGGTGCACATTGCAGAGCTATTTTTGCATCAATCATGCGCTAAGATCGGTAAGTTCTAATAAACTCACACGTATCTCGTGATTCCCCGATTCTATGCTGTCGATTCTAATCTCAATGGTTTTTTTTTTTGGGTCCATCGGATTGCACATTAATGATGGGCTTTTATGACTCAAAAGCACCAAATTAAGTTTAGGATTCTCTAATTTTATTATCAGTAGATTTTTTTTTGGTTAACGGTTTAGCAGTTTAGTATTCCAACGGCATTAAAAGCCAAATAAGAAACAACGTCATGTTATTATCAGTAGAATTGACAATAAAATTTCATTTGAAAGTGGAATTAACAACAAAAAATTTTTATTTTCACTTGGTAATAAAGAATCATTTCTCTTTTTTCATGTCGATTTTAACCTTTCATAAAATACCCCTTTCGTATCCTCCATCAAGTCCTAATACCCTTTTGCCCTCTTATGCCGTCGAACCCTCAAACCATCGAGCCTCTCATGACGTCAATCCCTCAAATCGTTGAGTCCTCAAACCGTCGAGTCTTTTCATACCTTCAAACCGTCCAACCCTCTCACGCCTTCAAACTGTCCAGCTCTCTCATTCCCATTCTCTCGTCTCTCTTGTCATCGAGCCTTTTCTTGCCATCGTCTTCGTATTCTCTCTTGTAAATATCAAATCCCTAGCCATCAAGTACCATCCTACCTGTCGCCCTCTCTCGCACCATCCTACCTTTAACTTTCGTCAACGAAATCCCTAATTGTAGCCTTCTCGAGTATCATCCCACCTTTTTCTTACATTGACGAAATTTCTAACCGTCGAGTACTACCCTACCCATTGAGCTTCACACCCCCTAGTCATCGACCACCTAGTCACTGTCGACCACCTCACGTCCTTGCCGCCAACACCACGTCTCTAATGTTGCCAAGGTGAGAGATAAATGAGATATGATTTTTAAAATCTATTTTGATAAATTTGATTGTATATGTTTGCATGAGACTTGATTTACTTTTAAATGAGACACGATTTACTCTTACATGAGATATGATTTATTCTTACATGAGACATGATTTTTAGATATATGAGACATGATTTTTAGATATATGCGACATGATTTCCAAAATCCATTTTAAGAAATTTGATTGAATATGTTTACATGAAACATGATTTCTAGAATCTATTTTGATAAATTTGATTGTATATATTTATATGAGACATGATTTCCTCTTACATGAAACATGATTTCTAGATATATGAGACTTAATTTCTATATGCAAGAGACATGATTTCTCGATATAGGAGAGACGATTTCTAGATATATGAGAAATGATTTCTAAATATATGATTTCTAGAGACATGATTTCTACATACATAAGACATGATTTCTAGATACATAAGACATGATTTTCTCTTACATGAAACATAATTTCTTCTTACATGAAACATGATTTTTAGATATATGAGAAATGATTTCTATATATATGAGAAATGATTTCTATATATATGAGACATGATTTCTATATATATAGGACATGATTTCTAGATACATGACACATCATTTCTGCTTACTAAGACATGAGACATGATTGCTATTTCTTCAAATGAAACATGATTGCTGATATTTGCATTAGAATAGTGAGATATACATCTTACTTTTCTTTGGACATCAATGATTTTGGAATTTGGATTTGAAAATTTTGCTTGAAAAAAGACTAATGTAGTTTACCAATTAAGTCGTATTAAGTTTCAATTGATTTGTTTCTCTTATAATAAAACAAATGAATATTATGATACCAATAAAAAAAGGATGTTGGCGATCGAAGATAGTATTAAGAAGCGAGTTACAACAAGTATGATTCCACTTTTATCTAAGATAATTTATGTGATATGAATATACATGATCTAATTTATATGTGCATAACATGTGTGTGCATAAGATGATGAATTTGTTTAACATTAGTGTATGACATGAGATATAATAAAACCACTTATAGGTACAACCTTAATGAAAGAGCCTACACCATCGACACTTGTAACATCTGGGCCTGATTATCCATTTTTATCATAAACCATGTAATTATTTGCAATATTGTGCTTAATGGTTTATTAATGGATAATCTGTTGTTTCTTGGTTGTGTGTGGTGGTGGTTGGCTTTCTGTGCATCTGCCTGTGGTTTGGGACCCATGTGGAGTCCGATTTGAGGATGCACAGTTGTCTCGGTTTGCGTGTCATTCTTTTCTCTTTTCTTTTCTTCCTCTTTTTCCTTCTTTTCTCTCGCAAGTCACGCCCTTCCACCACTGATCTCGTCTTCTTCTTCTTTCTCTTCTTCCACCCATGCCACCAGCGACGGAGGCCCGTGCCTCCCCATCTCATCCGACGGGATGGGTGGCCGGCGCCATGTGGACGGTGGCGGAGATAAGAGAGGGAGCAGGAGTGGGCAGAGCAGAGAAAGTGTGCGGCGAGAAAGAAAAGGAAGAGAAGAAAGAGAGCTGAGGCACGCGAGTGGGAGGAAGTGGTGAGCTATCTGTAACATCTGTGCTTGGATTTTTCCATTTATTTTTAAACCATGGAATTTCTTGTAATTATTTGTGTATGGTTTATTAATGGTAAATCCAGTTGTGTGTTGGTAGTGGTTGCTTCTCTGTGTTCTGTGCCTTGGTTTCTCCCCTGTGGTGTGTTTTCTGTGGCCAGTGG
>JAMKQA010001369.1:0-28056 GCA_024699735.1 Posidonia australis
GAGAAAGAGAACAAAGAGTTGTTGTTGGTATTTTTCAACTGCAAGAATATGCCGATGTACGTTGATTATTTGCTACGAAAAGTATCTTCAAAAGCTTCAGAGTATTTGTAGCTCTCTCTAGCAGCAAGAGAATAATTTTTTGTTGGTATAAGTCATGCGATACCAACAAGTTAGCAATTATTTGTCAATGACTTTTGGCAATCAGGGCAAAGTGACATGACCTTTCTTTGTCTGTGACCTGTCACAGAAAATTGCATGATAAGAAACTGGAATGTGTATATGCTTGTATGTCATATGATGAAGAATAAAGACTTCATAAAGGTTCTCCTCTTTGGCAAAGCCTGAAGTCTTGTTTTGACATTCTCAACTGTTTATCTACCTTCCAGATTCAAAATGGAATGAACACAATATTCTGGGAGAATAGGTAGTAGACTGGGGTGAAGCTAAAATTTCATCTTCCTAAGCTGTTCAAAGCAGCCAGATTTTAAAAAAGCCTCTATAAAGAATACTATGGATTTATATAGGACTGACTTTCATAAACTATTTGATCCTTCCAAGATTTTTCCAGCTAACCTTACTCCTCTCCAGATCCAAGTAGATGTGTTAGATTCTATCTTACAGTCTGTATCTTTGTTGCATGGGGAGGATGCCCTGATATGGCTACCAACCAGCAATAATATCTTTTTTGTTAACTCTTGTTATAAAAGTTTAAATGATGGTGGCATCCGTTTTTCCTTATACAACAATATTTGGAGTAGATGGATACCTTCAAAAGTAAAGTTGTTCTCTTAGTTGGTTCTAAACAACAAAAATTTGACTAAGGATAACCTAGCCAAAAGAGGTTAGAATGGTTCAAGTACCTGTGTTTTTTACAACATGCAAAGTGAGACCAACATTCATTTATTTATGAACTGCTCCTTCATATGGCATATATAGAGATTTTTCCTCACCACTGATTTGTATCCAAGATACTTTAATATTGCTGATTTGTTCAATTACATACCTCCACTTAGATTTAATTTAAATATGAGTGGTTGGGTTGTTTTGCTCCATATCACCCTCTGGCTAACTTGGAAGGAAAGAAACAACAGAATTTTCAGAGATTGTCAAAAAACTCATATAATAATTCTTTTTGATATCATTTCTACAATGCATCACTGGATAGATACTTTTGCAACAGGGTTTGAAAAAGAAGAAATTTTCCAATCTATCTCCTCTATGCACAATGCATGGACTATAGAACATGTCCCAAACATTCCTACCTCCTCCAGGGGATCTTTTGAGGCTCCTCAACCACAACTCTCAGAACAGGACAATAATATGCCAAGCTCCTCTGGTGCTGGAAGTGAAGTTTGAAAGGAGCTTATTTTGGTAACAATTATGATAATTTTGCTGGAGTTTTACACTCTAGTCATTGTTAGACCATGAATATGTCATTTTTTGGACCTAGTGATGAAAGGAACTCTGCGTTCCATTCATATGCAATTCTGGAATTGTAATCTCTTAATTTTTGGACATGGTGTTCCCTTGGCTATGGTTTTCAAAGCTAAGGGTTAAATCTTATAAATATAATTTACCGTTATCAAAAAAAAACTTCATAAATATGTAGGCCTATGTTTCTCACATATTGGTATTGCTGGGGTCATCCTATTCCTAAAGGTTTTGAATTCGATCCCCTAGTCTCACAGATTTTCATCGATTTTCCTACCCAGGTTGTTTGCCTAAACTTTCATGATCGTGATGGTTACAAGGTCTTGCCTTGACCCGTGGTTTACTGGTCTGTCAAGTCTATCAGATTTCTCGTTAGTCAAAAAAAAAAAAAAGAATATGTTTCTCATCATACATTTGATAGCATGAGAAGTTACTTTAGTGTTGACTAACCAGCATAATTGCAACTATTTCATTGCCCACCCATTGCTTGAGGAACCCAAAAAATGTGGCGCCAACTTTGATTTATTTGTGCTTGAAAGAACACATTTTTTATTGTCAAAAGACATAGCTATTTTGCTTTCTCCTTTTCATTTATTCATTCTTGGTGAATCATTTGTTGTTAACAAAAAAATACAAAACAAAATCATTTGTTGCTAGAAGTCACCTTGATGGCTAGCATAACGACCCTACAACGGGTCCAAATAAGGTGCAATTCACAATAAAAGCAAAAGGATTAAAGTGGTAACCATCAAGCAACGCATTATAAAGCAAGATATTTAAGTTAGCATTTGAAAATAATTTTTTATACTAGCTTATTACGTTAAGCACTTATTGTCTAATAAATGTTTTCAAATGAGCTAATTTATTGAATTTTTCCAAAAAAGTTAATTGTAGCTTTTTAGTTCATTTTAAGCTCTTGAGATAACTTTTAGAAAAGCTAATAGGTGTTAGTTTTTTGAAAAGTTATGAATATTAGTTATAACTTTTTCAATAATATCCTTAAAAGTTGATTTTAATTATAACATGAAATAAGACAATAATGACAACGGATAATGGCGATGGATGGCGGTGGGCAATGGTGACGATGGATGCATGGGGTAGTGGTGGCCAGTGGCGGTGGTGGCGGCCTACTGTGGCAGTGGTGGCAGTTGACGGTGATAGTGGTGGCCGACAGTAGTGATGGTAGCCGCAAGCGATGGTGGTGACTGACGGTGGCAGTGGTGGTCGACGATGGTTGTGGTGGTGGTCGATGGTAGTGGTGGTGGTGGTCGACAGTGGCAGCAGTGGCTGACAATGGTTGTGGTGGTAACCGATGGCAACAGTGGTGGTGGTCGGTAGTAGCAGCGGTGGTGGTGGCCAACGGCGGTGATGACCGACAGTGGAAGTAGTGTTGACCGATGGCACGACGGTAGCTATTGGCCAACGATGACGGTGGTGATGGCCAATGGTAATGGTTGTGGTGGCTAGTGACAGTTGTGGTGGCCGGTGACAGTAGTGATGGTAGCCAATGACAGCAGTGGTAGTGGCTGATGACCGTAGCTGTGCTAGCCAACAATGACAACGGTGGTGGCCGACTACGGCGGTGGTGGTGGTCGACAGTGGCAGTGGTGGCTAGCACAAGTGGTGGTGGTTAGTGATAGTGGTGGTGATGGGTGACGGCAATAGTGGTGGTGATCGATGGAAAACAACACAAACCACAAGGCAAAAACGGAAAACCTACAGGGGAGACAGTTTGTAGTTTCTATCGCCTATGAGACAGGCTCCTATATCAGTCGCCACGTGAAACAACAGCGTGATTCAGCACCTTAATCATAGGCGGTGGAAAGCACAAGACAATTATTTTCTTAAAAAAACAAAATAAGACCTGGTTGCTGTGAAAACCTACACGTACGACTTCTCAAACCTAAAACTACACCTAATCTAAAATAAAAATAAAGAGAATAAAAGAAAGGAAAGGGAGGATTGACTTACAAGACACGAAGGATTGGCTCAAACCAGTCCCACCGTGATCGTCAATTTCTGTGGATGGATTTTTGTAGAGTGTTATAGAATCGTGGTCGTCTCCACTAACTTCGGTGATCATTTGTGATCGCCACTTGTCCTTTGCTTGTGTCGATTGACAAGACGCCTACGGGAGATGAGATGATTTATTGATGTCAGTTATTGATTCACTGGGTCGATGGCAAGATGTCATCCAGCAGCATCCTCGTGCGATGTAGTATCCTTCCCTTCAAAATAAACAAGAGAAACAAAGAAATCTAGATTAGTCTAAGTGCAGTAAATAGTAATAAAATAAACAATGAATAATATGAATTATTAAAATAAAATACTAACCAAGGATTGTCCCTGCATGCATATGTCATAGGTAGTTATGAATGTAATGTTTTATATGAAATAAAATGAAATAAATTGGAAGACAATATTCCCTTCATCCTTGGTGCTTGACGTGGGGGTTGGAGGAAGTGGAGGCCGGTTTACGGAGCTCTGGAGATGCGCTCTGGCTTTGAAAGAGGCTGGATATCTAGTGGATTTGAGCTTCTAGTAGTTTGAACATGTAGAGGGGCTGAAAAGCTTCCTCTTTCTCTCAAGATTCTCTCCTAGGTTTGCAAAGTGGCTCCTTGGAATTTTTAAAGTACCTCCTAGAATTTTAAAAGTGCTTTCCCTTGGGTTGAAGACATAGGAGGTTTATTTATAGAATATAGGGGCTCTAAATCTTGTCAATGACGAGATATAGATCAAGGGTCAGGATCTAGAGCTCTTAAAATGACAGAAAATCGAGATCTAAGCTCGTCGTCTATGGGATAGGCGACAGAATCTTCAAGTCACCACTTGGACAGGCGATAAGCCTTAAGATTCCAATTTTGACTGTACGCGGTGAATCAACACCCAAAAGGCAATGAAATCTGCCACGTAAGCTAGTCGTCGGTGCCACAGGCATCGAGATACCAAAAAGGTATTTTTTGAAAAATTAAGATCAGAAAATACCCATTACGAATCTATTATCAAATATTAACCAAATCAATTCTGAAAAATCATACTCGTAATTGAAGATATTTTAAATTAATTTTCAAATTCAAAATCCACTTAAAATGTTAAGTGAATTGGATTTGAATATCAAAATTTTAATAATCACAAGAAAATTCATTTAAAATAAATGATGTATTTGATTTAAAATAGATTGGCAATCAATTGGATATTTTGGATTTTATCTTTATATTTTATCATTATCAAGAATTAAATATAAGCTATAACATTAAAATGTGATAACTTATCATAAAATTTCATTTTTGGTAAAAATAAAGATAAGTGATCTTAATTATCAAGTCATCCAAATTTCAATTATTTTCTAGAATTATTTAGCATTTATAATGATTTATATGATAAGCACATATTATTTAAGTGTTGGGAAATTATACGAATTATAATAATTTTGGGAAAAATCATAATAACATTTATAAATATGCCATATATGATATTAAGGCTTGGGATGACCAATTATTAAGAGAGAGAAGTCCAGGGTATGTGTCGCCTCTTGTTATGGTGTCTTGAGAAAATAGTTGCCTGTTGATGTAGCGACTAGTATGGTCGCCTGTTGAAGTGGTGGCTTGATCTGCCGCCTGTTACATAGGTAACGTCCTGATCTTTTACAAATTACCCGTTGTCTTTTGTCATAATCCACAGAGATGCAATAAAATTTGGCAAACTTAAGAAATTTCATGGGGAAATCTAGAAAAAGGGTTAGAGCTCCTTAGCCATGTGTTTTGGGGCGCCTCAAGGGTTCCTATCCTAAGTGAACTCTGGGAAATGCGAAAATGAGATATCTACAGATGGTCCTCCTTAGAGTTGATCTTGGAACAAGATTAGCTCCAAAGTAAGAAGGATATCCTCATTGAACATTTCCTAAAATAGGAAGCTCATTCTCAAATGATCCGCCACAGATTCCAAAAAAAATAGCCGACACCTATTGGTTTCGGGACATGGTCGCACAACCAAAAGATGAGAAGATGAACAAACTTGGTTTCGGGACATGGTTGCATAGTGAAGTGGTTCGATAAACTAAAGATGATGTCATATTAAAGGCTCGGACATGGAGGGTTCAAGCCGAGGCTATGTGTCGTTGTCGATGTCGAAACCTATCGACTATGTAAAGTGACACTTCAATGGGATAGAAACTAAAGGAAATAAAAGAATAATTAAAGAATGCCATCATATTGAAGGCTCAGGCATGGCGTGGTCAAGCCAGGACTATGTGTCGCAGCCAGTGTTAAGACCATGTCAGCCATGTTGAGTGATACTTCAATGGGACAGAATTAAGGTAAATAGAGAGATTATTGTTATGGCTTCTTGTTTGATAGCTTGCTTGGATTCGAATAATGAAATAGGATAGGCGTGATTTGATTGGATTTTGGGAGGATCACAGGTTCTAAGGGTTCCTAACGCTCTTATGAACATTACTCTGTCAATGCTCCACTTCCAATGCATGAGACCTAAACACATGGATGCATGATTCAAACACAAAATGCACAATGCAGGGTCAACATTCAATATGCAATGAATGGTCCATATGATAGGTTAAGCTGGTTGAGTACAGATGGTCCCTAACTATATAGACATATGCAGAATGCATGGATGCAATTCGTTGTACTCAAGTATTTTCCGTCTTCGAGTGTGACCAATACTCTCAAGAAAGGACCGTCATCCCACAACTCGATTTGATAAGTAAAGGAATTCTATGAATAAAAAACCAAGTGAGTGAGTGAACCCTTCCTCTGCCAAACCAGGGTTTGTCTCTTAGTCGGAGTAGTATGTCTATGTACACTGTTGGGACTCCAAAGGCGGGAGTCTGTTCTCAGTGGGACTTCGTGTAATGCCACTGTGGGACTTGATGTAGCCTCACGATAGGACTTGATTTACTAACACTTGGTGGGTATTATACCTACACACTTAATAAAACTTGTTAGTAATCAAAGGTGTGTTGGATCGAGTGGCTTCTCTAGAGGAGGTGAATAGAGAATCTTTAATTTTAATTGTATTATAATTAAACAAGATAATATGATTCAAATTTTCTACAACAAACAAGGCAAACAACAGCTAGATGATATATATTTGAAAATTATACTAATCTCATGCAAAGAAGGGGATGAGAGAAATCGAAAACACAAACGATTATAGTAGTTCGGCCAAAACCCCGGCCTAGTCCACTCCTCAAGAGCCCTCTTGAAATTTTTCCCATATTTTTAAAAATAAACACTTACTTGTGTTGGTAGTCCTACCAACTTAAATCCCGCTCCTTCCACTTCTCGTACCTAGAGAAGCTAGAGCGCCTTTCCTTATAGCTTTACAAATGATGAAATATTCCCCTTTCACAGAGCACTTTTTGATCAATCTTATAGCATAGAGCTTGTGGAGAGAATAAAAGAAATATAAGACGAGTGCAATCTCTTGGATCACAAGTATATCGATATGTGTGTCATGTTAAGGCTCATAGGGATCCTATTTATAACTAAAGAACCACCAAACATGTATCTAATGGCTATAAAAATGATCATAAACGGTTAGTACATTGGTATACCGCTTTGACTTTCAGAATGTCATTTTTCACTTTAAACTGCAACTTGTGACAAATTCAGTATACTGAAAAATTCTGGTGTGCCGAATTCTCTTGATTCAATATACCATTTTCACCTGGTATGTTGTTTTGCCTTCAGCTTTATTTTTCCACAATTTATTTTCGGAGTGACGTCACTTGTGTCGTTTCTTCCTGATTCGGTATGCCATTTAGCTCTAGTATGTCGTTTTGCCTTCAGCTTTGGTTTTCATATTTTGACTTCGAAATGCCGGTTCTTATGCTGTTTCTTCCTGATTTGGTATACCGATTTGGTCTGGTATGCCTAATTGACTCTTTTTTTGATTTTTCAACAACTATTCTAAGCATAACAGTACATATACATTTACTTCCCAATTTTTCAACATATCTCGTTAGATATACATATAAATTGCTTGTTTACATAAAATATTACATGTCTCAAATAATACATCTTTTCAATTTTGTCTTTGGAGCACTTTTTCCTTAAATAAAAATATACACAAAAATTCATTAACTCATGTGTTATCATCAAAACATATAAATATATTTCCAACAATCTCTCCTATTTTGATGATGTCAAAATCAAAATATTAAATATAATTTCTAATGTAAACTCCTCCTATCACCAATCATGAATTTACAAAATAAGTTCTCCCTAACTTATTCATGTATAATGCCTTAAAATCTTGATTTTCGATATGTTGCATGAATTTTTAATATTTTCATATATACCATATTTCTCTCCCTTTTTGTCATAAGCAAAAAATATCCGAGAAGTGTATTAATATTCTATCCAAATAAAGCCAAACATCACCCCCTTTGTGTCATGAACCAATATTTCAATCCAAAACATATATAAAGTCAATTTAATCCAAGCATAACATCCAAGAAGTTTTCAAGACATAAATAATCCAAATAAACCAAACATGATGTCCATAATTATCCAAAAAAAATGTCAAAAATCCAATCATAACAAGAAGTTTTTAAGATCCCAAGTCATTACAAAGGAAGTAATTACAACACATTTCTAAGGAGAAGGAGGATTAATATGTTCAAGAATATCCTGGTGATATTCTTGAATAGTGTCTTGATAAGCTTTGACTCGATTGGTGAGTTTTTTTATATTCTTGATGCTACTGTTGTTGTTAAAGCATCAAATCAGGAATCAGCTTCTATTGTTATAAATGTATGTCCATCATTTGCTTTTGTTAAAGATACATTTCCGACATTTGTTTTTGAAGCAAATCCAATTTCTTGGATATACTTGATTCTTCTTCCTTGTCTTCCTCAGAGTTGGCATCTTCTTCTTCTCCTACTTGAGTTCGTGGGGCTGCAGAAGAGGAACTCTCGAGAAGATTTCTAATTTTGTTATGATGCTCGATGGATTGTTCCATTACGGCCACAGCTTGGGTTCCTAAAGGTTTTGTTCTAATAGAAAGACTAGGCTCATCATCTAAAGGAATATCATAATTTTCAAAGAGGTAGGTTAAAGCGAGACCAAAAAAGAGTTTTGTTTTGACATGGGTCATGCAATGGAAAATAACTTGACCTTAATTCACAGGAATTTTCTTAATAATGGCATAAACTGCCTTGCAAGTGAGCTCGCTAAGTTCGTCTTGGTGACCTTTCTTTTGGACTAAATTTGCGGCCACAATATAAGCGATAAGGCAAGATTGTTTGTAAGCTGTTTAATTTTACTAGGTTTACAGGTACTTCTAGGGTTTAGAGATATAGCTTTATTAATTTCAGAATAAGACCAATCAAATTTATAAATGGACAAGGTAATGTTGGTCCCAAAAGATGGAATTTTGAATAATTGACCTAGTAAAAAATCATCAAAGTCAATGGTATTCCCACAAATATAGGAGTGAGCTAGGGCATGGGAAAAGTTCATATTTACATAAAATTGGGAGACAAGATCAGGATAGTATGGTCTATCACCTATAGAACTTTAAAATGGGATTAAGTTTTGAAAATCAAACAAAGGCCTAATGGAATCAAGTTCATTGAAAAGTATACGTCTTCCCATGAGTACCTCTCGATTAGCAAACCTCTCACAATGTGCTTGCTCAATCTCGTTGTCAATGAAGTGATATCGTTGGTGGGATTGATTGCCGGAGCGTCCTAGAGTATCCTCAACTTGCTTTTTCTTTCCTCGTGAGGCAAGCATTTTCTTGGGTGCCATTGCCAGAGGAGAGGGGGAAAGGGTCCAGGGAAGAGAGAGGAAGGACCGACGTGCAAGGGGAGTGACAGCAAGGTCAAGGATGAGGGCCGGAGACACGGAGGAAGGCTTTCGGTGGAGAGAACGATCGACCGGAAGTTGAATGTGGGAGAAAATAAAGCCCAAGTTTTAGGTTTAAAAAGGGTCACGTAGGTAATTCAGTATACCAAAAATTCAATCGGTATGCTGAAATCCGTTACAGGGTTTTTCGGAGCTACGCATGGTACATGCATCGGTATGCCGAAAAATTCGTGACTGAGGGGATTCGGTATACTGGAAATTTTTCGTATTCCGAAATGATCAGTACAAGTAAATCTGTCATAAAATCGGTATACTGCTCAATTGTGGTATGCCGATTCAATAATTTTTGGTAAATCAACTCGGTATTCTGAAATTGTTTAGAGAGGTATTTTTATATTATATCTGAAATCCTACATATTCCTAATTCCCTTCTAATGTTATTGAATTGATGTTCACCCAAGGGTTTTGTAAAAATATCCGTTAATTGTTTTGATGTTGAAATAAATACTAATTTTATATTATTTTTAAGAACATTATCTCTTAGAAAATAATGTCTTATTTCAATATATTTAGCTCTTGAGTGATGTACTCGATTTTTAGATAAATTAATAGCACTTGTATTATCACAATATATTAGAGTTGTAGATAAAGTAAAACCAAAATCTTTTAATGTTTGTTTCATCCAAAGAATTTGTGCACAACAACATCCGGCTGCAATGTATTTAGCCTCGGTTGTTGAAAATGCTACACTATCTTATTTCTTACTAAACCAAGAGACCAAGAAATGTCCTAGAAATTGACATGTTCCACTGGTGCTCTTCCTATCTATCTTACACCTAGCATAATCCGCACCACTATATCCTACTAGGTCCAAGCTAGACTTGCTAGGATAGAATAACCCATATCCTATAGATCCTCGTAAATATATTAGGATTCTCTTAACTGCAGTTAAGTGTGATTTCATTGAAGAGGCTTGGAACCTGGCACACAGACATACACTGAACATAATGTCTAGCCTACTAGCAGTTAAGTACAACAAAGATCCTATCATTCTCCTATACAGTTTTTGATCCACGTTTTGTCCATATTTATCTTTTTTCAATCTTGTGGATGTACTCATTGGAGTTTTAGCTATTTTACCATTTTCCATCCCAAATTTCTTTAATAATTCGTAGGTATATTTTTCTTGATTTACGAATATTCCTTCTCTAGTCTGTTTTATTTGAAATCGAAGAAAGAATGATAATTCTCCTATCATGTTCATCTCAAATTCTTTTCGCATGATAGTCGAAAATTCATTGCATAATTTTTCATTTATGGATCCAAAAATAATATCATCTATATAAATCTAAACTATTAATAAATTTTTTTCTACTTCCTTTGTGAATAACATTGAATCTATTGCACTAATTGTAAAATTATTATCAATCAAGAATTTTCTCAATCTTTCGTACCAAGCCTTTGGTGCTTGTTTTAATCCATATAGCGTCTTATTCAACCTATATACATGATCCAGATATGTCTCATTTTCAAATCTCGGAGGTTACTTGACATAGACTTCTTCTTCTACAAATCCATTCAAAAAGACACTTTTGACATCCATTTGGAATAACTTAAAACCTACATGGCTAGTATTCGCTAAAAGCATTCTAATTGATTCTAGTCTAGCCACAGGAGCATATGTTTTATTAAAGTCTATACCCTCCTCTTGATTGTATCCTTGAGCTACTAATCTTGCCTTATTTCTAACGACATTTCCTAATTCATTTAATTTATTTCTAAATACCCAATTAGTTCCTATTATTTGATGATTTTCTAGTTTTGGAACTAATTTCTATACATTATTTCTTTCAAATTGATTTAATTCCTCATGCATTGCATTAATCCAAAATTCAACACTACAAGCTTCATTAACATTTTTTGGTTCAATAGATGATACAAAGGCATAAGTTGCACAACCATGATCAAGATTGGATCGTGCTTAGACTCCTTTGGAGACCTCACCAAAAATGAGTTCCTTAGAGTGACTGGACACGTATTGCCAATCCTTGTTATTTGATTGTTCATTATTAAGATTTTCTTCCTTATTTTGATTATCCAATATGTTTTCATTTATTTCTTGTTCATATTCATTATCTATATTTATTATTTTAATTTCATTATTTTCTTCAAAATTTACATGCATTGACTCTTCCATTATAAGTGTTCTTCTATTATATATTCTATAGGCCTTGCTTCTAGAAGAATATCCAAGGAATATTCCCTTATCAGCTTTGGGATCAAATTTATCTAAATTGTCTTTGGTGTTTAAAATAAAGTACTTACACTAGGGGTGCAAATGGATACGGTATATCCATAAAATATCCGTATCCGTATCCTTTTAAGAGCGGATATGAATATCCGTATCCACTCAAGAGCGAATACAGATACAGATACGGATATGGTTTTTTGAATTTGTGCGGATACGGATATGGATATGGATATTTCTTTTAAATTTTCAACGGATACGGATATCCGTATATATTTACAAATAAATAAATATATATATATATATATCTATATATATATACAAATTTTTATATCTAAACATCTAACCATTAGATTAAAAATCTAAACCGTTAGATATGATCAAAACTATTTGAAATATTGTTATGTAAAAAATCAAGTGATTTGAAATTCCTAAGGATTAAATTTAACATATACTAGTTATAACTAATAAAGAACCATTAAATTTGATATGAATGGATCTATATGTTATGAGTTTTTAAATGATATAGATTTTAGTATGTACCTAATCTAGATGATATATATTAAGATCCATGGATTACATTTTAGTTTTGGAACTTATAACTTAGAGATCTAGTAATTCTTACTTTAAAACTGTTGAATTTGTATATGAATTGATATATATATTAGGAGTTTCTAAATAATGTAGATTTTGACATGTATTTAATCCAAATGATGTATATTAAGATCCATGGATTACATTTTTATTTTGTCAAATTATTTATCTACTTTGCAAGGATTTTACTTTGTTACTTATAGGATTTTACTAACTTTAATTAACAAAATATGTTGTAAAATATGATGGATTTTTATTAATCATTAATTAACTATACATCCATAATGGTTGAATATTAAAATTTGGATTTATAACTTCATCTCTTTTTTAAAAAGGTAAGTCTAACGTATCATTATGTCTAATTAATTTTTCTTTTTGATATATATTATTTTTATTTCATATATACTAAATAACTTAAAATATATAACTATATGAAAATCTTATTAATGGTTTGATTAATTATGTAATGTGTATATCGCCATATACATTTTTATATCTGACTTTATCCGTATCCGATCCCCTTTTATCCGTTTCGTATCAGTATCCATTTTTTGAGGATATGGATATATAATTTTCTTATCCGTATCTGCATTTCAAAAACGGATATGGATATGATAACACCCATATCCGTACCGTATCCGATCTATTTGCACTCCTAACTTACACCCAAAAACTTTAAAATAAAAAATTCTAGGGGTTTTGTAAAACCAAAGCTCAAATGGAGTTTTGTTTAAAATTGGTCGAATCAAAACTCAGTTCAAAATATAACAAGAAGTGTTTACGGCTTCGGTCCAAAAGTGCTTTGGCAAATTTCTTTCACAAAGCATGGTCCTGGTCATTTCTTGAAGGGTTCTATTTTTCCTTTCAACAACCGCATTTAGTTGTGGGGTTCTTGGAGAAGAAAAATTATGTTCAAAACCATTTGTTTCACAAAAGTTCTTAAATTCATCATTTTTATTTGCTAAGAAAATAATCCAAGTAAAACGTAAAAATCATCAATAATGATAAAAACATATCTTTTACTATCTAGACTTAATGTTCTACTAGGCTCAAACAGATCCATATGAATTAGTTCTAAAGGTTTGGTAGTAGAAATCATGTCTTTTATTTTGAAAGAGGATTTAATTTGTTTCCAAATTGACATGCATCACATAATTTATCCTTTTTGAAATCAATTTTCGGTAAACCAATCATAAGATCACCTTTGGACAATTTTGATAGTTGGCCCATACTTGCATGGCCAAGCCTCCTATGCCATAACCAATGTGCATCACTTGATGAAGCAAGACAAGATAGAGTTTTATTAGGTTTGTATGCGATTTTTATTTTATAGACATTGCTCTTTCTCTTCCCAATTAATATAGTCTCATTTGTATTAGAATTTATGTAACACCCGTAAAATTCATTTTGTAATTATTTACATTTTATGAATTTTATTCCTAGACGAGTGTTACTGTTTCGAGGCCCATTGTGTAAATTTGTGCTTTTGGGCATAGGCCTCATGGGTCGGCTTCTTTTTACGTGTCCCTGTATGTAATTGGCACTATGCATTGTGGCACTGTGCGTGCTAGGTCGCTGTGGGTCGCCGGGAATCGCCAGAGTTGACTGGAGATTGCCGGAGTCTATTTTCAGGTACGCACTTCCACTTCATGTAATAGAGAGCATAAAAATGGTAGAAATTGATAGGATTGCATGAAATCTAGGTAAATTTACATTCCTAGAATTTATTATGATTGTATGAGAATTTATGGTGAATTTATGGCGGTTGGTGTGTTTTGGATTATTTTAACCCTTCTGCCTTTGTGATTTTATATCTTGATGCATGGTGAATGGATTTTAGTTTTGTTTGTTGAGTTTGGGAGTAGACTCGAGGGTCTACATCTTATGTTTTATGCAAGATTTTTGGTGCTTATTTAGCAGGTCCGATCGGAGGTCCTAGTTGGGGCGATTTCGGACCGTAGGGTTTGAGTCATTTTCTATTTTTCACAGAATTCAGCATACCGAACCATTTCAGTATGCCGTTTTTTTTATCAGATTAGGTCCTCTGATCACAATGCAGTCGTCTAAATTTGGACGGTCGCCCGAATCAGGAGATTTTGATCGATCAAACTAGTTTCAGTATACCGAATTTGGCCTGAGTGTTGACTGTTGACCTGATTCGGTCTACCGATTCAGATCGGTCTACCGAACCAGGGATTTTCGGTATACCGGACCTGTTTTCTGGCATGTCCATTTTGAGCCCAAATATGTTTATAAAAATGTGTTTTTCCAAGGGCTTTCTGGATTGCTGTGTTTTGTCCCATTGAGGGGAATTGTGGGCCGTCAAAGGTGGTCCCCTGGGACACCAGATGAGCTGTTTTGCTGAGGTTTTGGAAAAAATTTCAAAGATATGAAAATGATTTTGGAAATGGATTTTAAGGAAATAGCTGGCCTATTTTGGAAAATGTTTTCCTGATTTTTTGTGTGCCGGCCGAGACAGTGTGGGACCGTGTCGTCGAGACAAGCGAATGTCACGACATTCTTGGGTGGTCGGGCGTGACTCCTTGGTTGAGGTCGGGGGTCGAGATACCTGAGGCTGAGGGGCGTCGGGTCTTGGAGGTATAAGACTCCTTGACTATTGTCTCAAGGCTAGGGTTATGGTCCACAGGTTCAGGTGTCTTGTGGCAAGACGGGGAGGTATGATACTCCTATTGTCGCTATAAGCACTGAGGCTCGGGTGTTGTCGAGTGTGGAGGTATGATACTCCCTCCTAAGCACCGTGTGTGGAGGACGCCGTGAGGAGGCGTACCTTGTGGTGGCCAGTGAGGGTGGGACACGTGCCCCGTAGCTGGTAGCGTCCTGAGAGACAGGACAGCCTTCCCAAAGAGGGATTGGCTTTGTGAGGGTTCTCCAGGTGGGAGAATCGTTGGATAGTGGTTGGCTCCTGCACAGGGTGGCACACCGTGGCAGTGTAGAACGCCGTGGTTGCTTCTCGGTGGACTACGTGTAGCCAGAGTAAGGTTGTCTGGCACCGGGCTTCCCGACTTACTGTATGTGGTTTTGGCCATTGAGGGCCGTTGCTTGTGGTTTTGGGCTAATAGAGCCCGGTTGTGGTTTTGGCCGATATGGGCCTTGTTTATGAGGTTTTGAGAAATAGTTTGTGGAATAAATTTAAAAGGAAAATTGATTATAGTTTTGTTTTCCATGGTTTTCGTGGAGTGCTTACTGGGTAACTTTTGTCACTCATACATTTTTCCTCATGTTTTTGGTTTGCAGATGCAGGCATGTAGAGAGTTAGAGTAGTGCATATAGTCTAGAGTCCCCTAGTCGCACACACAGGTTCCTAGTAATTAGATATTTACTGTTTGGCTTTAATTTTCCCGTAATTTAATTGTTTTAAATTATTGTGGTAAATGTAGGACGTGATAATTTATTATAGTACATTTATTTTTATCAAACACTACTTTATAACCTATATCACATAATTGACTAATGCTAATCAAGTTATGTTTAAGACCATCTACTAGTAAAACATTTTCAATAGAAGGATTTTAAAAGTTACCTACTTTTTCTATTCCCACTATCCTTCCTTTTGCATTGTCACCAAATGTGACAACTCTATCTTGTTTGGTGCTCAATGAACAAAGGAGGCTATGATCTCCAGTCATATGGTGGAAGCATCCACTGTTTAAGATCCACTTGGAGTTCATGATTTCCCTACATTATAGGATGCAAGCAGGGTCTTAGGTACCCACATCATATTTGTCTTTCTTTTTATTTCATTTACTCTAGTTTGATTTCTATCAACCCACTTTGAATGTCTTTTTACAACAAATATGTATTTTCCATTAGTGGTTGCCCTAATAAATCCATTTTCATAAAGTGTGTCATTAAATCTTGAATATCCAATTCCATATTTGTTTAGTGAATATCGTTGACATGAGAGAATCTTATCTAGGTTTTCCTTTTCTTTTGTGAATTTAGTTACAATGTTAAGTAGGTGTAAACACTTCGATTTTGCAGTCACTTGGCAGTAGACGCCTCTGGAAAGATACTCTAGTTGTTACAACCAAAACCCTAACTCTCAAACCTAAACCCTAACTAAACCTAAACCCACAAACCCACACAAGCCCACACAAGTCCATTTAGCCCCACACAAGCCCACTCTGACCTAATCAAAGCAAAAACCCATAATTAAAACCAAAATCAAATAAAATCTACTCAAACCATCAAAAACCCAAATTAATTAAGTGAAAACCCTAGTTAAAATCAAAATCAAGTAAAATACATGTAAACCATTTAAAACTCAAATTAATTCAACAAAAAATCCTAATTAAAACCCTAATCAAGTAAAACTCAATAAAACCCATTAAAAATTAAATCTAATAAAAAAGAAACCCTAATCCAAACAAAAATCAAGCCAAAAACAATTAAGTCAAAATTTAAATCAAAATCCCTAATTAGATCAAATAAAAACCAACTAAATCAAAATTTAAATTAAACCCCTAATCAAATCAAGTACAAACTAATTAAATCTAAATTTAAAAGTAATCAAATCTAAAATTCAAACACAAAACCCTAATCCATTTAAATCCAAAAAAACCCTAAAATAATAAAACCAAATATCCCTAAAACCAAACCCAAAACCCTAACTAAATCACTTAATCAAACTTAAAGCTAAAACCCAAAACCTAAATCACAAAAACTTAATTTAAAATCACAAAAAACCTAAGATAAACAAAACCCTAATAAACCCAAAAATCCTAATTAAAATCACTTAATGAAACTCAAAACCCGTAGTAAAATCCAAAAAACCCTAATTTAAAATCGCTTAATTAAACTCAAAACCCTAATTAAAATCACCAAAACCTTTAAGTAATAAAATCCAAAAACCCTAATTTAAAATCAATTAATTAAATTTAAAATAATAAAAATCAAAACCTAAATTAAAATCACAAAAAAAAAACGCCAAAACTAACCATAAAATCCTAAAACAAAAACCAAAATCCTAAAACCTAATACAAAAAATCCCAAAAACCCTAAAATCCACAAGAGCCCACTCTATAGGCCCAGTAAGCCCAATACAACACCCACTCCCTTTCAATCACAAACTTAGGAAATAACCAAAAATAATTCTGGCAGGACCTTGATCTCCGACGACCCCCGTGATTTCCGACATCATCTCCGACGCCAAATCTCAGTCAGCAACTGTCCATGCATGATCTCCGGTGATCCCCCGACAACCTCGGCCAGCTCACGCCCAATCGAGCGATCCTCAACCATCGGGGAGGAAGATCGACGGCGACAGGAAACCCACCGGCGTTTAAAAGCTTCTGACCGCTAACTGAGAGAAGAGAGCGCTTCAACCCAACAGAGCCCTTTGAACCCACATCCAGAGTCACCATCTGGACACCCTTTTTACAACCCAAAAACCTTGAGCCTCGATCATCGGAACATCCACTAAAGGAGCGCCGTCGGCAAGCTTCATTGGGAGAACAATAGCGTTCAGCAAGGTACTCCTTTCCCCTCTCTTTTAGTCTCAAAAAGCTTCCCGTAGGTTTGTAAAATCCCCATTAGGCCTCTGGTCACGTCTCGCCGGAGATACGCCTCTTGCGCGTCGTCTCCCTCTTCTTCGGTGGTGGGTTCACCATCACCGGTGAGGCCCTTGGCCTCCTAGATCAAGAGGAGGCTCCTAGAGCCTCCCTTCCTTCTTCCTTCCCCTCCCTGAGTCCCCATCATTCAGGAGGGGACCCTCTGGCCCCCTGTGCCTAGAGACGCTGCCACAGCCCTACCGACGGTCAACCCTCGCTGGGGAATCCACCGA
This sequence comes from Posidonia australis, assembly GCA_024699735.1. Classification (NCBI taxonomy): domain Eukaryota; kingdom Viridiplantae; phylum Streptophyta; class Magnoliopsida; order Alismatales; family Posidoniaceae; genus Posidonia; species Posidonia australis. The sequence goes on from JAMKQA010001369.1 coordinate 17,906, forward strand.
AGCTCTTTGGATGCTCCTGCCTCACATCACTGCACCAGAGAGCTCCGCTGCACCGCCACGAACCTCCTCATGCTGTTGCACCACCGTCACAGCACCGGAGCAACGTCCCCATCTCTGCTACGTCAGCCGCTGACCAGGGAGGTGGGTTGAGCCACCCCGACTTCCCTGATCTCCTCTGGCCCCTCCAGAGCATCCACCGTACCTCCGTGAAGTTCCCTCGCTCGCCGTCAAGCCATCCCAGCGGCAACACTATCACCAGCCACTCCGCCGTCATCTTCTCCGGCGTCGACAACTCCTTGCCGAAGCGCGAGGTGGGAGGAGCACCCCTGCCTTCTGTTCTCTGATTTTTGTAAAGTTTTTCAAAAGGATTTGCTATTCTTATGTGAATTTTGCACTTTGGTCCCTATACTTGTCCTTTACCATGTTTACATTATTTTCTTGTATTTAATACCTTGTTTCCATCAAGTTTTCTTGTAAATAACATTTTCCTGGCATTTTATGTACATTTTGCATACATTAGACCATGAATCATGCACAAGCACACATTTATCACATCTAGCCATATAACATACCAAATTGCCCCCTTATCACCAATTCATACACATGCATGTTAGTATTTGCACTGAGTCATGTCTTAATCATTCCCCAGCATCCTTTACATATTCAGGTACACTTTCATGCATTTTTGCATAGTTTTCATTACACTTGCATATCATTTCATCTATTTTGAGTAAGCCTACATCCTATGTGGTTTTTTGTCGATTTTTCCTCATTTCGTTTTCGGATTCCTTCACTTGACATTCAATTTGATTTCCTTTATTCTGAATTTTTGGATTTTCTTTCGATTTGATTTGGATTTCATTGCCCGAGGGCATACATTAATTGGCCTAAAGGCCCACATTGGCCTACTTGCGGATTATTTTCACTTTTTGATTTTTACGACGTTTTCCCTGATTTTGATGATTTAGGTTGACCCCACTTTTGATCCTTTTGATCTCAGCATGGTTTTTGGGACCATTCTCTTCAAAAACATCATCATTTCATGTGATTTTCTTCATATGACACCATTTGGCTGTTTTGCGTGGACTTCTTTGCAATTTTTTTCATTTTGATTTCTGTAACGTTTTCAATGATTCTGATGATTTGGGTCGATCACATTTTTGATTATCTTGAGATCGATATGATTTCCCTATCCATTCTTTCCAAAAATGTCGTCATTTCATGTGATTTTCTTTGTTGTGTCATGTTTCACTACTCCGTCGTTTCATGTGGATCTCTTCACAGTTTTCGCATACATCTTGCACATTCATCTAGTCATGATCGGGTATTCATATTAGCATGATTAGAGTACAATCTAGGCTTAGCAAGCATTCATCCAACCTTTGGCAAGCTAATCAGACTAGAAAAACCGAGTTTCTCGGGCGCACGGGGGTACCTAATACCTTCCCCGTGCGTAACAGTAATCCTTACCCATTCTCTGGTTTGTAGATATTTGGCTTTTTCATTTGCATCATATGCATTCATCCCTTTTTGTGGTTTATTTGTGGTTTTTCTCGTTTTTCCCTTAAACGACAAGGTGGCGACTCCGATTTTTTATTTTATCCTATCTTACGCCTTCGCCATCCTAGCATGGTCGTGACATCCTCCCTTTGGTGCGACTCCAAGCCAAATTCCCGAGCGGGCATGGTCATAGTAGATCATTACTATTGGTTTTTAAAATAGTAATGTGTTTTTTAGATTTTTTATTTTATATTTCATATAGTCAATTTCTTGCTTAAGTTCAATATTTTTATAATTTAATTCATCATTTTCATCAAGTAATGTTTTTCCTTCATTAATTACTTTTTCATTCTCATTGATTAGCTTTTCAATGTTTTGATTTTGACTTTTATTATTTGATTTTAGAATTTTATACTTTTCATATAATTCATTAAAGGCCTCCAAGAGTTCCACCATATTGATATTGAAGAACCAATTTCACTATCTTGTGCTATGAAGTACATGTTGGCTCTTTCATTATTGAAGGAAGAATCCTCATCAGAGGATGAGTCACTCTCGTCCCATGTGGTTTGGAGAGCTTTTTTCTTAATTAACCTATCTTTCTTTTTATTAATTTTCATTTTAAGAAGAGGACAATCTCTTTTAGGGTGTCCCGGTTTGTTACATTAAAAGCATAATGGTAGTTCATCTTTTTCCATATTTTTATCATGATTCTTGTTCGATTTCTTCTGAAATTTTCCTCTCTTGATGAATTTCTTGAATTTTCTTGTTAATAATGCAATGTCTTTATCATCATCTTTGGATTTTTCTGTATCTGAAGTAACTTTTAAGGTTATATTCTTCTTAGAATTTTTAGTTTCCTCTTCCTCTTTTTCTTTTTCTTTTTCTTTTTTTTTTAGTTGGACCTCATTAGAAGTCAAATTTCCTATTAAATCTTCTAAGAAATATGATGCTAAATCCTTAGCCTCTTCTATGGCGGTAGTCTTCTTTTCGCATTCTAGGGTAAGAAATTGAAGGATTTTTCTCACTAATTCACTTTGAGAATAATCCTTGCCAAGAGATTGTAAGGTATTATTTATTTCATTAAACCTAGTAAACATTTCACTTATAGATTCATTATTTTTCATTTTAAATAACTCAAACTTATGAACAAGCATATTTATTTTAGTTTCCTTAACTTGGTTAGTACTTTCATGTGTGACCCCCAAAACATGCCAAGCTTCATGTGAACTTTTACAATTTGAAATCCTATTAAATTGATCTTTACTAATAGTACAAAATAAGATATTTAAGCCATTTGCATCTAATTGAGCTAGTATTTTCTCTTCATTACTCCATTCTTTATACGATGTAGAACTCAAAGTAAAGTCATTTATCACTACATCCCATAACTCAAAATTTATGGATTTTAGATATATTATCATTATGCAAATTCCAGTACCTATAATTCATCCCATTAAAAAATGGTAGCCTATTTATACTTTGACCATCTATAATGTTATTGTTAAAAGATAAAGAAGTCATAAGTTTTAGTAAATAATTAATCTAACTCTAGAAAACTTTACTCTAATACTAATTGTTGGATCGAGTGGCTTCTTCAGAGGGAGGTGAATAGAGAATATTTAATTTTAATTGTGTTCTAATTAAACAAGATAATATGATTCGAATTTTCTACAACAAACAAGGCAAACAACAGCTAGATGATATATATTTGAAAATTATACTAATCTCATGCAAAGAAGGGGATGAGAGAAATCGAAAACACAAACGATTTATAGTGGTTCGGCCAAAACTCCGACCTAGTCCACTCCTCAAGAGCACTCTTGAGATTTTTCCCGTATTCTTAAAATTAAACATTACTTGTGTTGGTAGTCCTACCAACTCAAATCCCGTTCCATCCACTTCTCATATCTAGATAAGTTAGAACGTCTTTCCTTGTAGCTTTACAAATGATGAAGTATTCCCCTTTCACTAAGTACTTTTCGATCAATCTTACAGCACAGAGTTTGTGGAGAGAATGAAAGAAATATTAGACGAGTACAATCTCTTGGATCACAAATATATCAATATGTGTGTCATGCTAAGGCTCATGGGGGTCCTATTTGTAGCTAAAGGATCACCAAAACATGTATCTAATGGCTATAAAAATAGTCATAAATGGCTAGTACGTCAGTATGCCGTTTAGACTTTCGAAATGCCATTTTTCACTTTAAACTGCAACTTGCCACTAATTTGGTATACCGAAAAATTTCGGTGTGCCGAATTCTCCTAATTTGATATACAGTTTTCACCCAGTATGTCGTTTTGCCTTCAGCTTTATTTTTCCACAATTTATTTTCAGAGTGTCGTCGCTTGTGTCGTTTCTTCCTGATTCGATATGCCGTTTAGCTCTGGTATGCTGTTTTGCCTTTAGCTTTGTTTTTCATATTTTGACTTCAGAACGTCGGTTCTTATGTCGTTTCTTCCTAATTCAGAATATTGATTTGGTCCGGTATACCGAATTGACTCCTTTGATTTTTCAACAACTATTATAAACATAACTTTACATATACATTTTCTTCCCAATTTTTCAACATATCTCATCAAATATACATACAAATTGCATATTTATATAAAATATTACATGACTCAAATACTACATCTTTTCAATTCTGTCTTTGGAGAACTTTTTCCTTAAATGAAAATATACACAAAAATTCATTAGTTGATGTGTTATCATCATAACATATAAATATATTTCCAACAAGGTGTACATTTCCTTACCTCAGAAGGGTTGGCTAAGTTGTCTAGGAAATGTCATGTAATACTATCCTTTACTCCCCTATACTTAGGATTAGGTGGAGAGAATTAGTCTTGGTCTCTGGTGAGAGATGGAAAATCGGAGTCCAGTGGACACCGATGGTGAGTCATCCATGGATGCTCTAAAGATCATTGTAGGGCAATGTCTTTGTGGGGGCAAAATGTACCCAAGCCGTGAAGGCGTGCTTGAGTAGGACGTCTAACTCCAAAGTTTGGTGGATCGATGGTTGCATGACCGGCCAGACCAATTCCAGTTTCTTTACTTACTATGTTTCCACTTGTAGGTAAGGTGGATGACACTACTTATTATATTTTTGGCTTTTTCTTGTTTTTGGATTTTTAGATTTTCTATTTTTTTTGGATTTTTGAAATTTTTTTTTATTTTTTGGATTTTAAAAAAAAATTTATTGATGATTAATGATGAGTGCAGTCACAACCCTCCTTATGCATTTAGCATTGCTGTTTTATGTTATCCAAGGTAGGAAAGTTGTCCCTTTCATCTTGCCTTGGCCTTTTAAGGACTTAGGACTTCGTATTAACTTTGGTTGATTATTATCTCCCTTATTTACTCAGTCCCTGAGTTTCTAGGGTTTTCCTACCCCTTGCCTACCTGTGGAAAAGTGAGGGAGACTCAAGGTTTAGCAAGCTCTTGGCATCGGTTATAGCTCTTGTGCCGCTCGTCGATGTTGGCCCTAATGTGTTGTAGCTTACTTTGGGGTTTTGCCTTTTATTTTTTTATTTTTCTTATTCTTTTTTTCGTTTGGGGGTTCCCCTCACAGATTATTTGTCTATGAATGCTCGCTCGTCACTGCCTTCTCAAACTTATGCTATGACGACACATCTACTTATTTGTCAGTTATTTCACCCCATTTTGAGTACCCATCCATCACTACCTTCTCAGACTTATGCTATGACGACATACCCAACTTTGTGTGCACTCCCCTTTTTTGGGCACTTTCTAAGATGTTTTTGGTTCTTTTGATGCACTCCTCCATCACTGTCCTCTCGGATTTATGCTAGGAGGACACACAGCACAAGGCAAGTGCCTTTTTGTGATATGCCTAAGCTCTAAACCTGTTTTGCTCTCATGACCCCGTGCAAGGTGTATGTGTAGATAGGACAAGGTTATGGTTACCCTAGTCGTTCAACTTCCTTTCTATTTAGAAGACAATTTTCTTCCTTAGTTGGTACTAGGTCTTAAGTCCTTTCTAGCCTTTAGACATGTTGATTGAAGAATGTACTTCTAGAGTACGTATAACTTCCACAGATCTAAGGAGATCTTCAGGTCGTCCCACCCATTGGGTGGATCTTCCCTGGATGTTACAATCTCTCCTTTGAAAAGACCCTAGATAATACTCTAGTAGTTCCACTTAATGGATTAAGGTGGTTGGATGTGTGACTCACACTCATCAATCACTGTTATTCTCTTTATTGCTATTATTAAATCTATCTAGCATTTAAAGAAGATAAACAACGATAGGAAAAGAAATTGATGTCTTATTTATAGGTTTTTAAAGTGAATAATGATCTTACCCCTAGTCGAACTCGATCGAGTTTCTTATTGCCCTTCCTAGATGGAGGGCTATACCTGTGGGGTGGCTATACGAGTCTGCCCTCGGTGTTGAGCACATGGGTTCTGTTGTAGGTGCATCTTGCTCTTTTTCCTTCGGTTTGTGCCCAGTTGTTGCTTTGTCAGGGTCATGATTGGACTTGTCTTGGCTTGATTACTCTTGCATGCCCCTGGTGGCTGAGTGTCTTCGTGCAAGAGAGGATTCTGTTAGATTTCTTTGACAAAAGCCTTTGTGGATGCCCCTAGTGGGCTCCACTCCTTTAGTAAGATTTGGTGGCTTAGGCAGAAGGTCTGCCCTTGCATGCTCTCCATGGGGATCTTGGCTGAAGGTGTTTAGTGCACAGGCCGCTCTAGTGAGCATAGCTGCTGGCAGAGAGCATCGACTACAGTCTCTAGGTCATACCAGTCTGTGTTGCTGTACTCATCATAGACTGGCAACACTTCCTCGGGACCATTCGTTCTGGCAGGCTCGTCTTGCATTGGAGGTAGCCCTTGGTTGATGTAGGCCATGATGCTTTTGATAAGCATTTCTTAGACCTGCTGGCTATCCCCTATGTCGTCCTGGTCGTCATACTCATTGTAGATGGGTATGTCTTCCCAAGGTTCGTTAGATGTCTCAAGGACCTCCTCTTCTTTCGTTGGTGGCTCTAGATCCAGCTTTGTTTGCATGCACTTGATGTCCACCAGCTCAGGGATCATTAGCACGTCTTCATCCTCCTCCATGTATATTACTGGATGATCAGGCAATGAACTTCCATGCTCTTCCAACATTCCGAAAGCATGGTTGAGTGGTGCTGGGAGTGGTTCTTGGTCCTGCTCTTCGGCTTCGTGATAGCTCTGCGGTGGAGGGACGGCATGGTAGCCCTTCTAATTCTGTTATTGCCCTTGTTGTTGCCTCTACTGTTGCCCCTGTTAGGCGTAGACTTAATAGTTTGGAGGCTGCTAGAATTGGGGTTGTTGCTGCTGGTATTGTTGGGACAGCTGTTGAACTAATTGTTGTAGCGGCGGTTGATTCTAGCATTGCCCTTAAAGCTGCTGTGGTTGGTAGTGCACGGGTTGCCCTTGATATGGCACCGATTGTACTGGCTGCTCTTGGCATTGGACTAGCGGTCCTTGATGTCCTTGATGAATGGAGACTTGGACTATGTCGTCTGTAATCCCTTCGTATTTACAGTCTATGGTCTTCTTCTGGCACCTTCCTTCAAACTTTAGGAAATGTAAGTCCTTTCTATTACGAAGGACTCTTGTGGCTCTGTCATATGACTAGGAGTACATCTAGAAATCACCCATTAGGGGAGACAATCTGTAGTTTCTGTCATCTATGAGACAGGCTCCTATATCAGTCGCCACGTGAAACAGCGATGTGATTCGACACCTTAATTATAGGCAGTGGAAAGCACAGGACAATTATTTTCTAAAAAAAACAAAATAAGAGGCTTGATTGTCGAGAAAACCTACACGCATGACTTCCCAAACCTAAAACTGCACCTAATCTAAAATAAAAATAAAGAGAATAAAAGAAAGAAAAGGGAGGATTGACTTACAGGGCACAGAGGGTTGGCTCAAACTAGTCCCACCGTTATTGTCAATTTCTGTGGATGGATTTTTATAGTGTGTTGTAGAATTGTCGTCATCTATACTAACTTCGATGATCTTTTGTGATCGCCACTTGTCCTTTGCTTGTATCGGCTAACAAGATGCCTACTGGAGATGGGTTGATTTATTGATGCAGGTTCTTGGTTTAATGGATCAACGGTAGGGTGTCGTCCAGCGATGTCCTCGTGTGATGTAGTATCCTTCCCTTCAAAATAAACAAAAGAAACAAAGAAATCTAGTTTTGTATAAGTGCAATAAATAGTAATAAAAATAAACAATGATTAACATGAATTAAGGAAATAAAATACTAATCAGGGGTTGTCCCTACATGTATATGCCATGGGTAGTTACGAATGCAATGTTTTATATGAAATAAATTGGAAGACAATACTCCCTTCACCCTTGGTGCTTGACATGGGAGTTGGAGGAAGTGGACGTTGATTTACAGAGCTCCGAAGACACGTTATGGCTTTGAAAGAGGCTGGATCTCTAATAGATCTGAACTTTTAGGAGTTTAGACATGGAGGAGGGACTGAAAAGCTCTCTCTTTCTCTCAAGATTCTCTCCTAGGATTTACAAAGTAGCTCCTTGGAATTTTTGAAGTGAAGTGTCTCCCCTTGGATTGAAGACCCAAGGGGTCTATTTATAGAATTTAGGAGCTCTAGATCTAGTCAATGACGAGACATAGATCAAGGGTCAAGATCTAGAGCTCTTAAAATAGGAGAAAATCGAAATCTGAGCTTATTGCCTATGGAACAGGCGACAAATCTTCAAGTCACCACTTGGACATGCGATGAGCCTGAAGATTCTAATTTTGGCTGTACACGGTGAATCAACACCCAAAAGGTAATGAAATCTGCCACGTAAGACAGTTGTTGGTGCCACAGGTGTTGAGATACCAAAAAGGGATTTGTCGAAAAATTACAATCAAAAAATATACATTACAAATCTATTATCAAATATTCACAAAATCAATTCTAAAAAATCATACTCGTAATTGAAAATATTTTAAATTAATTTCCAAATTCAAAATCCAGTTAAAATGTTAAGTGAATTGAATTTGAAAATCAAATCTTTAATAATTACGAGAAAATTCAATTAAAATCAATGATGTATTTGATTTAAAATAGATTGGCAATCAATTAGATATTTTGGATTTTATCTTTATTTTTTAGCATTATCATGAATTAAATATAAGCTATAACATTGAGATGTGATAACTTATCATAAAATCTCATTTTTGGTAAAAATAAAGATAAATGATTTTAATTATCAAGTCATCCAAATTTTAATTATTGTTTGGAATTATTTAACATTTATAATGATTTATTGATAAGCACATATTATTTAAATGTTGGAAAATTATAGAAATTATAATAATTATGGAAAAAATCATAATAACATTTATAAATATCACATACATGATATTAAGGCCTGGGATGACAAATTATTAAGAGAGAGAAATCCATGGTATGTGTCGCATGTTGCTGTGGCTCCTTGAGAAACTAGTTGCCTGTTGATAAGGTGACTTGTGGCGACTTAATCTGTCGCCTGTTACACAGGCAATGCCCTAGTCTGTTACAGATTACCCTCCAGTCTTTTATCTTAATCCACAAAGATGCAATAAAACCCAGAAAACTTAAGAAATTCCATGGGAAAATCTAGAAAAAGGGTTTGAGCTCCTTAACCGTGTCACTTAGGGCACCTTAAGGGTTCCTATCCTAAGTGAACTCTGCGAACTGCTACAATGGGATATCTACAATTCCATTTAGACTTCCCTAACAAAGTTGCAAGTCATAACATTTAAACTTCCCTACTGGAGTTGCAGGTCATCTCATTTAGACTTTGCTGCCAGAGTTGTCGGTTGTCTTTCACCATTTAGACTTCTTTGCCAGAGTTGTAGGTCCTACCATTTAGACTTCCCTACCAGAGTTGCAGGACATCCCATTTAGACTTCCCTGCTAGAGTTGTCGGTTGTTTTCCATCATTTAGACTTCTCTACTAGAGTTGTAGGTCATACCATTTAGACTTCCCTGCTAGAGTTGCAGGTCATACCATTTTAACTTCCCTGCCAAAGTTGTCGGTTGTCTCCACCATTTAAACTTCCTTGTCAGAGTTGTAGGTCATACCATTTAGACTTCCTCAACAGAGTTGCTGGTTGACTCCCACTATTTAGACTTCCCTGCCATAGTTGCAGGTCATACCATTTAGACTTCCCTGCTAGAATTGTAGGTCATACCATTTAGACTTCCCTGCCAGAGTTGCAGGTCATCCCATTAAGACTTCCCATTCAGAGTTGTCGATTGTCTTCCACCATTTAGACTTTTTTGCTAGAGTTACCGGTTGTCTTCCACCATTTAAACTTCCCTGCCAGAGTTGCAGGTCATACCAGTTAGGCTTCCTGGCTAGAGAGTTGGTTGTTTATTTCCAATTATCTTTTTAGGATTTCTCCACCAGAGTGTCGGTCATCCTCTTTAGAATTCCTCGTTAGAATGCTAGTTGTCTATTTTCAATTATCTTTTTAGGATTTCCCCGCCAGAGTGTCGGTTATCCTCCTTAAACTTCCTCACCAGAATGTTGGTTGTCTATTTCTAATTACCTTTTTAGGATTTCCCTGCCAGAGTGTCGATTTTCCTTTTTAGATTTCCCCGCTAGAGTGTCGGTTATCCTCCTTAGACTTCCTCGC
>JAMKQA010001370.1:0-25887 GCA_024699735.1 Posidonia australis
CCCCCCCCCCCCCCCCCCCCCCCCGGCCGTGGGGCCTTCCCTCGTTGTGGTCCTCCACCCTAGGATTCTCATGTACCATCCTGTGCTCCTGTTCAACCACGTAGTGCTACGCATCGTGTCACATCACCATCATTTACGTCACCCTTCACAGCAACATCAATGAGGCCCTCCACCTCCGAGGCTACTAGTTCAACTCCCTAATCTCATCAGCATCATCCACGCCCTCTGCAACTCCAGTAGATTCCAAGTTCATCTGTAACTTCTAATGTGATGAGTCACCTAACTGATCATGCCACAAGACAGAAGACTCAGATGTAAACGTCACATATGTAAGTCCTTGAGGTATATCATCACGAGCTAGAATATATACACCATTACATTGTTCACAACCCAAATCAATCTTTCTCTTCGTCCATAGATCCTAAAGTGTAGTCAAATAAAAAAAAATCACATAACAAAGTAATTGTTTCATAATGACACTAATGGAAAGAAGGTTAACAGAAAAATCAAGTATATAGAGGATTTTTTTCAAGTGAAAGTTAAGCAAAAGTTTGCACAACCCCTTCTCCACTAACAGGATAAGAACAACCATCAGTGATAGCCACTGAACAGATATTGTAGATATTCCGATTTGACACTCTCCAACCCCAATAGCATAGCATTTTAAAACACTTAGTCTTATGTGTCTGTTCATTGTATAGAATGTCCAATTTGTGACGTTTCACATTGAACGTCTAAAAATGAGCGTTTACGTTAAACACTCCATAACAAGCGTTTTATGAAGCCTTGTCGATTTCCTTTCTCTTCTAGCCCATTTGTCGTATGTGAACTTGGGTGATTGTTAAATGCCAGCATAGATACTTGCCTTTTTCGAAGGATAGTGTTATCTATCATTTCCAACAATCTCGAGCCACAAATCTTTGAACCAAATTTGGTAAGTTTGTTGGCTGGTTGGTTAGAACGTCTGATCCGGGCCGTTTTACGTTGGACGCTTAAGAACAGGCGTTCCACATCTGTAATCCAGGTTCTCCACGTCAGTTTTCTTTCCTTATTTGGTGGAATCAAATTTTTGAATCCTCACCTTGTTTAGACATCCACTGATTATGTGTAGGCGTAATTAGGACTCAATTACATCCAAATCAGATTTTATTGAAGGATTATCGACTCCAAGCTGGCAGTGACGTCGAAAAGGTATAGAAGACGAATATCTGGCATTTTACGTATGTAGAATGGCTCTTTTTGGGCGTCTTATCTAAAACTCCGTGATTTGGGTATTCAACACCCCGACGATGGAAATTACTTGTCAAAACTTCCTTCCTTGAAAGTTTTGCTATCCAGGGCCTAGTCCTTTCACCTATAAATAGGTGAGCATCCTTGGCATCAGGGGAGAAGAAAAAAATCATCAGAAACTATACCAAAATTATCAAGAAAATTCCTAAGAAAGTAAGATCATCTAGAGATGCTAAGGAGAGGAAGAGAGCTTTGGACATAAGTTTACTTCACTAAATCCGACCACATCGCACGGCATTCTGCATCTTTCATAACTCAAAAGGGGATTTTTCGTTCGTAAACTTTGCATATCATACTTTGTTTTTACTGCATCAATAGATAGGCATTTACGTTAGTCGCAACCGAGAGGGATTGAGAACCCCTCAGGTGGGTATTTTTCCTTCGTTTTATGTTCATAATTCGTCTCGTTAAATCACTTACTACACCTTTCTAATCTGTATTTTCTATTCGTTGTCTTGCTAGGAAAAGGTAAAGAAAAGAGGAGCTAATCAAGCACGAGCACCTTTAAGCAACGTAGGCGTTGTCCTAAAGTAGTTGAACCCACAACAAAACTAAATCTCCCCAAAACATCTTGAGAGCCAGCGAAAGCGAATCGAGAGTGACAATCACAACTTGATTTTGACTTACGTGGAGGGAAGAAATCAAAATTAAATTCAAGGGATATAAACGAGGTGGCCAAACGCATAAAAGCACATAAAACCATCATACTCCACCCCCTCCAAGAGAGTAGAAAATCCTACATCCACAAATATCAGAAAGTTAAGATAAACGTGTAAAAAGACTTTTTGTACCTGACATATGAGAGGAGACACCTGAGTCAATGATCCAAGAGATATCCCTAGAGGTCAGGAAGATACTAGTACTTGAGGAAGTAACATGATAAGTAATGGCAGCGAAGTCCATAACCTTTAGCTACAGGAGCCTTTCATAATTAACCTGAGAAATGAGGATCGTCTATTCCTTGCTAGTGGAAGTAGCAAGTGACTCAGTGATAACATTCGCTGTCTGAGGGCAACCAATGACATCTTAACATCTGTCTATCCGATGTCCCATCTGTCCACAGTGTGAGCATCATGGACGCTCTCCAGTGTCTCTACATCCACGACCCCCTCTTCAGGAGCTACTACGTCCTCAACCTCGTGTAACTGCCATAACTGACAGTTCTAACACTAGAGTAGGCGTGGCTATGGAAATTCGAAGAACCCTAGCAAACATGGTCTATAAATTGGGGACACTGTCGGCACCAAAGATTTGTCCTCGAATCTGAGAACTAAGATCTGAATTTAAACTGAATAAGTATATAGCAATAGCTAGTTCCGCTCAGCACTATCTTATCTGAGTGATATCTCTAATCAAAGGCTGATAAATCTTAAGCTCATCAAGCAAGACTTATAGAAGTGCAAAGTGCTTCTGAACTAAATGATCACCCTGATGTAAGGTGAACAACTGCTCAAACACTTCGAAGACCCTGGATATATTTTTCTCATGATCATATGTGAGACATAACGTATTCCAGATCTTCTTCGTCGATCGCAACATCATGACACCTCATGCAACAATAAACTCTATGTTGTTTACCAACCAAGATACTATTACAGAGTCATCAGTGTACCAATCCTCGTATACGGCATCTTTGCTGTCTGGTGGTGGCTTACGATGTGCTGCAATAAACATTTCAAAGTTCTGTGCCAATAGAAGATAGTTTTTACCATTAAGTTTCTGAGATGTCCCACTAAGATTTTTTACCAAAGATTCACAGAAAGCCATGAGCAAACACAATCAATCAAACTCGTATGGACAAAATAATGCCAACAAAGGTAACTGAACTGCTACACCAATACATATGGACGTGATAGGTCCACACAACAGAGACTACTTCGATTTATTGGCCATCTACGACATGAATCTAAACAACAATGTGACGGCCAGCATCACTATTTAGACAAGAAGAGGGATGGACTAAAGGTGCTAATTAGGAAACTTAAATGGATCAAGGCTTCATAAGGAGACCCCCGGAGGGATTGCTGGTGCCGCCGAACAGTCGTAAATGGGCAGAGGATGCTAGTGGAGTGCCCTATTAGGCCTGCAAACATCAGCAGAGTGGTGAGGAGGGACTATCAGCGCTGGTGTGCTGTGCAGAGGGTTGTCTATGCCAACAATTGACCTGGTAGGCGTTAGGAAGGTCAATAAGGTGTCCTAGGTGGCCGAAGGGGTTGAACGACACCGAAGAGGGTAGGGAGGAAAGGTGGTGGCTAACGGCTAAGAGATTACGAAAAGAAAGGATTGTATTACATTAGAGTATGTAGTTACATATATATATAGTTTATTAGATAAATAGATATCTAATAACCCATATAACCAAGACGAGATAAACTACATAACATGACTCCTCTAACAAATACTAACATATTCAAAAGGCCAACTAGTATAAATTTCTAAAAGATTTTAGACCTTATTCACATCAAGGATGTCGAAGTGAAAGAGAAACAAAAACATATATGTCAATGAAATAATACATGACACTTCTCTACACAACTCTACATAAGAATTACTGGTATATTAGACATATAAGAACTTTTCAATCCAAAATTTTAGTATTTTAAATTCACACGTCACATTCCTTATTTTTTAATAGGTGTGATAGGCATAAAAGATATAATTATATCATTCAACAACAAACAAATCTTATATGCTTATCTATAAGTTTCTATTATGTTAACAGCCCATAAGATAGAATTAGAAAGAAAAATAGCATGATTTAGAGAGTGAGAATGAACTACTCACCTTTAAGAAATAATCCCTTTTTCAAGCTCTCCAACCATAGTCCTAATCAACCAAAAAAAAAAAAGAAGAAGAAGGATTGTGTGTGTATCTACCCTGAATCCCCTTAAATAGGTACTGTCCACTCACTCTCCTCATGCTCGCCGACGAGAAGAGAACGTCCGACGATGCTCGACAACTCCGATAACCTTTAATGGTGATGGAAGGAGAAGAGAGAGAGAACTAGGTCTTTGGAAGGAAAATAAAAAGAAGAAGAAGAAGAAGAAGAAAGGGGAAAAGAAGAAAAAAATGGGTGCTCTCGTGTTGATCAAGTAGTGAAGCAAGTAAAATGGACATATTTCATGTCCTTCCAAAGAAAGCTCATTTTACAAAACTCCCCATCATTCCTTCATCTTTTTCTTTTTTTTTGCAAGTGTATTACACATTATAGGGAAGTAAAAAAATTTATCTTTTTTTTTTAGACAAATTATTTTGCTGCTCCTTTTATGACCTGTTTATTTGGGTATGGTTGGGTTAACTATGTAATTGTGACATGATTTGAAGTATATAAAATGACATGGTTGATATGACATGATTTGTCTTCATTTGTGTCAACAAATGACAAAGGCAGCTTAGCAAAAGTTAAAAGAAATCAGTGGATATGTCTGGTTAATTACTTAATTATGTGATGTTACCTTCATGACTATGATTAAAATTATACAAATGATACCTATGGCTATGATATATGAGTCGTACATATCTGGCACTTTATGAAATGATGAGGCATTTTGGGGAATTCAGAAGTCAGCATGGACTCCTGACTTCTTATAGGAGAAAATGGTAACAGATGATATCCATTGTTTGCTGGAAAGATTATGCATATGAAGTTGACTTAGCTTATCTACATGATTTCTCATGTAAAACTAGTGATTCGAAGATATATGATTTTTCTGATCTTTATTTTAATAGTTCAAAGCTCACTGCTGCAATAACATTCTTTGAAAGGTGCAATATAAAGATTTTCTCGTGTCGTGACATGATCTTAAGCTATGAGAATTGAGAGACTCTACAAAAGTTCAAGTTTGATATTTATAGTCCAACTAAAGTTTTTTTCTAATAAAGCATCTTCCAATTATGATCTATAAGAAAAGGGAAAAAAAATATAAGGGAGGCACATAATTTCTGGATACTTACTTGATACACTATCTACATCAAACCGCATAATCTTCCCAAGCAAAGACTTTTTGTTTTGTGAAAAATTAAAAGGGTCACCATTCTTTCCACCATCACCCATCATGAAGTACAAATATCCATCTCTAGGGCCAAAGAGAATCTGCCCGGCATGGTGATTTGTAAATGGAAGTCCCAAGGTGAAAATCCTACTAACTTCAGAAGGATTAGCAGAAGTTGCCTGGACAACATAGGATTCATATGAAACGTAGTAAAAAAATTGTATGAATATTTCAAAGAGTTCATAAATGATGACATGGACCTTCATTAATAAAAAGAAAGTTTAGATGCATACCTTGGCAGGCGTCGATGAGGAACTTTGAGCAGTATACTCTGCAATAACACTTTGATACTGGCATGGGTGTGCACCATTGTCAGTACCTAGTTTTGTAGAATCACATCCCAGATCCAAATTACATGAACATCTTCCCGAACAGGTTGAAACTTTAGTTCTATCACAATTGTATGAAACAAAAAAGCGTCCATTGGAAGTAAAGCCTGGATGAAATGCTAGACCCATCATCCCAAATAGAGTATCAAAATGAACCACATCAGATAAATCCAGAAAAGGGTTTGACTCATCAAACTCCAGCATTTTGCCTGATCCTTCTTCAGGAACAGTTGCCAACCATATCTTTCCCTCTTGGTTAGCCAAAAAGACACGATTAGACCCATCAGGATGCGCTACCATGTTTAGATAAGCACCATTGCCAATTCTTTCAAGACACAAACCCTTCAGAGGAGGTGGATTTTGAGTATCATTCAGTATAGCCGCATTCCCACTAAAGCATACCGAGTGATGGCCAGTTGACCCCACAAAATTACTACAGAAGTCACTTTTAGACTTCCAGATGGTGGTAAATTTGGAAGAAGAAGAAGAAGAAGCTGGTGGTGTGGTGCTACCTTGAGACAAGGATATAAAAGGAGAATTTGTTATCATTACATCTTTACATGCATCCCAAACTTGTGAACAGAAGTCCGTTGTTGAATCCTTAGACTGAGCTGAGCTTGCTGAAAGAGTAAAATTGCATAGAACAGGAATCCTTCGAGTCCTAGATTCAACTGTGAACAAGTCAGCTGCAAAAGGGTCACATTTCTGCAAGAGAAAATTCCAGTGTAAATTTTCTTCCATTGTCATGTCCTAAAAGACACAAGTAGTATTAATTATAAGAACTATACCAAGAGATTGATGTCTATATTGGGGAGAATATCTAAATTCACAGAAGTATGGAGTACAAGAAAGAATAACAAAGAGCATTCTAATATTATCAAGATGCAATTAGAATGATTTACAATGATTTGATTCCATATAGGAATTAACAACCAAATCAAGCATATAGAGGAGTCGTTACATTTGACCAAATCATGACCTCATTTATTTTCCATTTGAATTTTAAATTTTGAATGTCCAATCCTTAATTCCATAACTCCTTCCTTGATTCTAGGGATTTATGGGATTACCTAATCGTGTATATATATGGCCATGTATATCATTTGTGGAGATATAATCAAAAGAACAAATTATATACGACTTTTTTATCTTTCTTTATGATATCAATCACCTTAGTCTAGCAACATATTTGATCCTGATGGCCTCTTCTTCTCTTCCTACCTCCTCCTCCACTCCACCCATGTCCTCGCCACCCCTTTCATCTCTTCCTTCCATCGGCCTTCACCTTGATTCCTCCAATTATCTCATTTGGGAGATACGCTTCATCACATTCTTGCGTGCTTATCAATTGCTTGATATCGTCGAAGACTACTCCACTTCTCCTTCTCCTACTCTTTCCACTAATAAAGATGGCATCACCACCAAAGCCTCCAATTCAGCGTATGAATCATGGTTTCTCTGTGATCAATTGGCTTAGAGATTAAAGAAGAATAATAAAGTCTTTTTTTTCTTGAGTAGGGAAAGAGTTACATATATATATGAGTTAAAGAATACCCAATACTAACGGATACCTAATAACTCAATAACCCAACACAACTCTAATATAACTCTAACACTCCCATTCAAGCTGAAGCATATACATCAATAAGCCCCAGCTTGGTACATAAAGACTGAAACACCTCAATACTTAATTCCTTTATGAAAACATTAGTCAACTGCTCAGATAATTAAGTATAGAGGATAAAAATAACTCCTTTTATCACCATATCTCGAACATAATAACAATCGACCTCGACATGTTTGGTGTGCTCATAGAAAGTAAAATTGTTGGCAATGAAAATCACTACTTGATTGTTACAGTGCATTGACATTAACAACTCAAAAGACAGACAAAGCTCTAATAGAAGAGATCTGATCCACATCATCTCACACGTCGTCTGTGTCATGGACCTATACTTTACTTCTGCACTAGATCGAGATATTATATTCTGCTTTTTGCCTCGCCACGTGACAAAATTATCTCCTATATAAGTACAAAAGTTAGATGTGGACTTCCTATCTCCTTGATCTCCAACATATCCTGAATCTGAATAAGTCATGACATTTACATGGCCATTTTTTTCGTACATCAAATCTCTACCTGGAGCACTTTTTACATAGGCAAGAACCCGTAGAGCTCTATTCCAGTGTATCTTTCTAGACTTAGGCATAAACTGACTTAATAGGCTGATTGCATAAGAAATGTCTGACCGAGTCATTGTCAAATAGATAAGGTTGCCAATCAACCTCCTGTATTGACTTAGATCCTCTAACAACTCTGAACTAGTATCCCAGAAGAGTGGTGACTGCTTAATAGGAGTACTCTCTGATTTGCATCCCAAGAGGTCTATTTCCTGAAGAAGATCAAGTGCATACTTCCTCTGAGATAACATCATCTTTCCAATTTGCATAATCAAACTCTATATCCAGAAAATACCTTGACATACCTAAGTCCTTAGTAACAAAGTGTATCCTAAGGTGTTCTTTAACTTCTTTTATGTCCTCTTTGTCATTACCAATTACGAAAATACTATCAACATAAACTACAAGCAGCACACATCTATGATCAGTCTTCTTGTAGAAAACTAAATACTCAACAATGTACTTTTGAAAACCCCCATTTAGCACCACTTTGCTGAATTCTTCAAACCATGCTCTAGAACTTTGTTTTAGACCATAAATCGCCTTCTTTAGTTTGTAAACTCTGTTCTTCTCTTGAGCAACATAACCTGAAGGTTGTTCCATAAATACAGACTATGTAAGATCACCATACAGGAATGCATTCTTGACATCTAACTGGCACAAGTTCTAAGAGTTATTGATAATAATAGACAAAATAACTCTGATAAAATTGAGACGTACAACAAAAGAGAATGTTTGATCATAATCAATGCTGTATATCTGAGTAAATCCTTGAGCGATCAATCTAACTTTGTAGCGGTTAATGGTACCATCCGCTCTGTATTTGATAGTGTAAACCCATCTACAGGTAACTGCCCTTGCTGCCACAGGATGGGTCACCAACTCTCAAGTGCCATGAGCTGCTAATACAACTACCTCCTCATCCATTGTTGCCTTCCATTGGGGAAACAGAAGTGCTTCCTAATAATTCCTGAGAATAGACTCAAAAGAAAGAGATAAGGCTAAAGCACGAAAACAAGGATGTAGAGATGCATAGGACATAAAATTAGAAATTAGATGAACTGTAGAAGAACGACTACATTTTTTATAAAGTAATAGGAATATCTAAGGCATTGGAAGACGGATTTGCATTCGCAGAGGAAGCTGATTGTGCCACAGGAGGCACTGATGATTGTTGACAGCGTCGATATACCTACAGGGGACAAGGGGGTTCTGCTAGACCAACAGTAGTGTCTCGAGAATCCCCAAGAGAAGACTCAACAACAGATGGAAGAGAAATGGACTCATTCATAGACACAAAATCCCTAGAATAACTCGTAAACTCAAAAAAGGTAACATCAGCAGACATAAAATACTAACCAGATGGAGGATAAAAACACTGATACCCACACTAAGTTCTGGAATACACCACAAAAATACACTTTATAGCTCTGGGAGATAACTTATCAAGGCCAGGTGAGAGATTCTGGACAAAGGCAACACACCCAAACACTCTAAAAGTTAAAGAAACTAATGTGGCATCCTTTTGAAGACATCGAAAAGGAATTTTACCCCTTAATGGGATGGAAGGCATCCTATTGATAAGATATGTGACTGTAAAAAGAACATCAGACCAAAAAAAATTTGAAACTTTCATTTCGAGCATGATAGTCCATGTAACATCAAGTATATACCTATATTTACGTTCTGCCACCTGATTTTGTTGGAAGTTGTGAAGACAAATGGTTTGATGGATAATACCTAAGGATGCACAATAAGACTCAATCTTGGATTGAACAAATTCCAATGCATTAACAGTCCGCAAACATTTTAGAGTAAGACAAAATTAATTTTTTATTTCAACAACAAAAAATTTGAGTACATCATAAATGTGACCACGATCTTTAAGCAAATATACCCAAGACACTCTTGAAAAATCATCGACAAACACAATGTAATAACAATAACCAAACACAGACGAAACTCTAACAAGACCTCAGATGTCACAATGCACTAAATCAATCAAACTACGACTTGACACAAGATGCAATTGTTTAAAGGAAGCACGATGATGCTTTTCCAACTGACAAGACTCACACTCAAAAGGAGAAATATATACCCATGATAATGTCTGTTGAAGTTTTTGGTAGGATGGATGACCTAACAGGTAGTGCCCCAATGAAGACAACTCAAAGGTAGAAACAACAGAAGCTAATTTTCATGGTATATTGTCATTGACCAGCAGGTACACACCATTTCCTCGCTCACAGTCCAAACCAATCCTCCTCACCGTCCGCAAATCCTGAAATGTACAGTGAAAGGAAAAAAAAGTCGCACAACAAAGCAATTGTTTGGTAATAGCACTAATGGAAAGTAGATTTACAAGAAATTTAGGCACACGTAGGACTCTATCAAGGGAAAGCTGGAAAAAGACTTGCACAACTTCTTCTCTAGAAACTGGACAAGACTGACCATCAGCAATGGCCACAGACCTAATATCAAACAACTGAGACAGACGAGTAGACAAGATTTTTGTACCTAACATGTGGGAGAAGGCACCAGAATCAATTATTTAAGAGGAATCCTTAAATACTAGAAGAGTACTCGTACCTGTGGAAATAGAATAGGAGACAGTGGTAGTAGAACAAGTGACCTTTAACTATAGGAATCGGTTATAATCAGCTTGCAAGATAGTAATTGTTTGCTCATCACTGATGGAAGTGACTGGTGGAGACTCTGTAATAACATTTGCAGAAGAAAGTCAACTATGTAAATCCCAACACCTGTCAATCCGATGACCTATCTTGCCACAGTGAGTGCACCGAGGACGGCCACCAGTATCAGTACGACCACGACCACCTCCACGAGAGCCACCATGCTCTCGACCACATATGGTTGCCATAACAGACTGATCAGAAACTGAAGAATGAGTGATTGTGGAGATACGCAGAACACAAGCAAAGATCGTCTATAGATCTAACTGTCTCCTGATCTGAGAACTAAGCTCTAGAGATAAACTGAAAAAATAAATCATCACAACTAACTTTTCCCTGTACTGTCTCATCTAGGTGATATCGACAGTCAATGGCTAATGTACCTTAAGCTTATCTAACAAAGCCCGCAATAAGGTTAAATGCTCTGGAACAAACCGATCTCTCTGACGGAGAGTGAACGACTGCTCATATATCTCAAAAACTCTGAAAATGTTCTTTTCATGACTATAACTGAGACAAAGAGTATCCCAGATCTTCTTGGTAGGCCGCAACATCATAACTCCCCTAGTTACAGTAAACTTCATACTATTTATCATCCAAGAGACAATAACGGCATCATCAATAAATCAGTCATCATATGTGACATTCTTACTATGCAGAGGAGGTTTGGTGAGATAGTCTATTTTTTGATGTGCAATAATAAAAGTCTCAAAATTTTATGCCCACAGTAAATAATTTTTGCCATTCAACTTCTCAGAAATACCACTGAGGTTCTTGACTAAAGACTCACATGTAGTCATGATAAACAAATGATATGTATGGTCTGATTATGCAAGATAGATGAAGAGAAACACCTGATTTGACATATAACCAGCAGAAAACAACACAAAAATGCCTACCAGAGAGACCAACACGCAGTCCGGAGGCACAAACACAGGTGGAAATCACGTATCTACACACATACGAGGAGGAGTAACAAAAAGGCCTATCACATGGCTTAAGACACCGAAAGGTGGCTGAAATGGGGCAGGACTGCCCTTCCGGCGAGGCTGGGGCTGCTGGAAATCCCTACTGACGCTACAGTGGCCGTCGACAGTGCCTGGACTGACTGTAGATGCCAACGGAAAGTGGGGAGGGGGTTCCGACGATCTGGGAGGCTACTGCAAAGCCTTCCGATGAGATCTAAGTGGCGGGAGTGGTTGTCTAGTAGTGTAGGAACTTTTTTTTTCCCAGTGAGCTCCAATGAAGAGGGCCAGTGGCAGGTGGTGGTGGGTGGAAATTAGGATTTTAACCCATGCTCTAGTACCATATTGAGATTAAAGAAGAATAATAAAGTCTTCTTTTCTTAAATAGGGAAAGAGTTACATATATATATGAGTTAGAGAATACTCAATACTAAATAGATATCCAATAACCACATAACCCAACATAACTCTAATATAACTCTAACATGGCTCTAAGATGGATCCTGAGCACGTATGATGACACAATTGTTCCATAACTGATTGGCATTTCTTCCTCACATGTTGCATGGAGTACTCTTGCAAGGAGATATTCTCAACAAAACCAAGCTCGTGTCATGCAATTGCGTACACAACTCCATCAACTTCAAAAAGGGTCGCTCACAATGATTGAATACTTGAATCCTACTACAATGATAGTTGATAATCTTACTACCATCAATCGCCCCATTTCTGATGATGAGGTTACTTCCTGAATTATCCTTGACCTTGGCCTAGAATATGCACAATTCTAGACTGTACTTAATGCTACTAGTGCTGTCAACACTAATGAATCTCTTCATGGCATTCTTCTTACACAAGAAGCCTCTCTTCTCCTTGATTAAAAACCTTTGATGGAGTTTTCAATTGCTTCCTATATGGCCAACATTGTACAACATCATTCCAAAGCTAAAGGTGCCACTAATAATCCCATGCTCGTCAATACATATCGAGGAGGCAAGGGACGTAGTAAAGGTCATCGTTCCTTAAAGTGTCAAGTGCGTCTTCAACATTGCCACTCAGCCTTAACTTGCTACAACCACTTTAATCCTCATTTTCAACATTAGAAACATCAGCAACATCAACCGCAAGCTCATGTAGCTCTCCTTCCAACACCAAGGCAACCGGTTGATGACTATGTTTGGCACTCAAATTTTGGCACTACACATTATATCACCTCCGACTTGTCACGCCTCTTTGTGCAATCTGACTACAATGGACCGAATCAAGTGACAATTTGTGATAGTTCAGGTTTATTGATCCCCTACACAAACTCTTCTTCTTTTTGTTCAAATAGTCGCCTCTTTCATCTTCATAATATTCATTATGTTCCTTCCATTTCTTACAATCTTTTATCCGTTAATTAATTTACAAAAGATAATGATTGCTTCTTTGAACTTCACCCACAATTTTGTCTTGTGAAGGATCGCTTCACGAGCAAAACTCTGCTAAAAATACCCCTTTCGAAGATAGCCTCGACTGCCTCTATTCGTCCAAGTCTCAAGCACCTCCTTTGTCACTGCTAGCTGTGTCACTCTATTCTCCATCTCTCTCTCTCTCTTTGGCATATCAACTTAGGCATGCCCCTATGGATGTAACACATTGCCCTCTTTATCAAGAATCTCCTGTTTTTTCCAACAATAGTAATAATATGTTATGTTTTACTTATGATTTAAGCAAAGTCCATCAATTACCCTTTGTACGCAATAATTCTCGTGCCTATTGTCCTTAGCACTTATTCGTACTGATATTTGGGGTCCTTCTCAGATTTTATCTATTAATAGTTTTCGATATTATATTCATTTCTTAGATGATTACTTTAAATTTTCTTGGTTCTATCCGTTGAATATCACTGATTGCAAGTAGGTGTTCAAAATCAAAAGAAAATCAGATGAAAGCATTGATCGTTATAAAGCCTATCTTGTAGCAAATGGATTTAACCAATGTGAAGGTGTCGATTATTTTGAATTCTCTAGTTATAAAACCAACGACAATCCATACTGTTCTATCCATTGCTATCTCTCAAAGATGGTTACCTCGTCAACTTGATGTAAAGAATGTGTTCTTACATGGATATCTTAATGAAGACAAATATATGAAACAACTTCCAAGTTTTGAAAATCAAAGTCAATCTCATGTCGTTTGCCAACTTCATCGTTCTCTCTATGGCCTTAAACAAGCTCCTCATGGTTGGTTCAGCTGATTAAGCACCTTCTTGAGAGGATTAAGATTTCTTCCTTCAAAGGCCAACACATCACTCTTTATCATGCAAAAGGCCACCTATTCCATTCTAATTCTTGTGTACGTTCACATTATTTTGGCAAGCTCTCCAACTGCCCCTATTGATGGCCTCCTTCATTCTTTACATCAAGAATTTACTATGAAGGATCTCATACCATTGAATTATTTTCTTGGTATTGAA
This sequence comes from Posidonia australis, assembly GCA_024699735.1. Lineage (NCBI taxonomy): Eukaryota > Viridiplantae > Streptophyta > Magnoliopsida > Alismatales > Posidoniaceae > Posidonia > Posidonia australis. The sequence goes on from JAMKQA010001370.1 coordinate 13,969, forward strand.
ATACGTTCCATTTCCTTCTCTTTAATTCTTGCACAATCAGAGTACATTCAGGATCTTCTTATATGAAGAAAGATGGACATTGCACGCCCAATCTCCACTCCAATAGATAGTGGCACTAAACCATCAAGTTTTAATTCTGAACAATTTAATGATGCTACTCTTTATAAAAGCATTGTTGGTGCTCTCCAATATCTTACTCTTACTCAACTAGATAGTGTTTATGCCATGAATAGTGCAAGTCAACATATGCATTAACCAACACAACTACATTGGAGCAATGTCAAGTGAATTCTTTGCTACTTAAGGCAAACTATCAATCATGGTCTAGAAGTCTCCTGATCCTCTACAAATTGCCTTTCCACTTACTCTGATGTTGATTGGGCAAGTGACGTCGATGATCGGCGATCGAAGAGTGGCATTTGCATTTTCTTGGGATCCAATCACATTTCTTGGAGTTTGAAGAAGCAACAAACAATTGCATGATCACACACCGAGGTAGAATATAAAAGCACGGCCAACACAACGTCTGAAAACTTTTGGATTCAAAGTATTCTTGCCGAATTGGGAATTCATCTTTCCCAACCACCAACATTGTGGTGTGATAATATTTCTGCCATCTACCTAACGACTAACCTAGTTTTTCATGCTTGAACCAAGCATGTGAAAATCGACTATCACTTTGTTCGTAAGAGAGTTTCCTCCAAACAATTACTCATCCGATTCATCTCTACAACAGATTAAGTCATTGATATATTCACAAAAGGCCTCTTCAAAAAGCATTTTGTGAATTTGATGTCCCAGCTTATGGTTCGAGATCTCCCCATTAACTTGCAGGAGGGTAATAACCAAAGTGAGCATATAGAGGAGTCGTTACATTTGACAAAATCATGACCTCATTTATTTTCCATTTGAATTTTAAATTTTGAATGTCAAATCTTTATTTCCATAACTCCTTCCTTGATTCTAGGGATTTTGGGATTGCCTAATCATGTATATATATGGTCATGTATATCATTTGTAGAGATATAATCAAAAGAACAAATTATGTTCGACTTTTCTATCTTTCTTTAGGAATAATGCCTATTCTATCATTTCTAGACAGGAATATTTCTAGTTCATACTCTAACAATTACTAGCATCTAGAGCATCAAAATTCACTTGCTAGTACAAATGACATACACAATTGCACATAATAAGATCAAACTAAACACCTTATCAAGGACAAAGTACGGAAGAATGCTAAACAAAACGAAGGATAATGGAAAATAAAAATAAGATACAAATACGGATCTTACATTCCTTACTTCCTCAAAGTAGTGGAAGTGAGAAGCGATTAAGGGAATTGACGCAAGACAAGTATTTACACCCACATACACTACGTATGATATACTACAAATACTAATAAGCACAGAAAAATATAGAAAATCACGAGTTTGATTCATTAGATACTTCCTGGTGAAATTAAGTAGGGGTCGTTGTAAATTGCATAAGTTACATATAATACACACAACACCATTTTTTTTTTTGCAGTATTTGAAGTAGATTTTATAAATTTTAACCAATCTTGTCATCATATAATGATTAAGTATCTTCTCATTAAATAAGTGATCAACAATTCCAATCAAAAAAGTCATTTCATAAAAGTCATATGTGCCCAGGGAATACATAAGCTCAATCAAAGCATAAAATTTTGCAGAAAAATAATCCAAGTAAAAGGAAAAGGGTTGAAACACTTGAGCAACAACATCAAGAAGATCCAAATGCAGCAGGACGCAGGTACCATAAGAAGTGAGACTAAGATCTAAATCACAGCATTCCTCACTTAAAACCTCGATGGCAATCGCAATCGCAGGTGATCTCACTTTTCTAAAAGGGATTTTACTATATGTCCCAATAACTTGGCACCACACAAATCTTGAACTTGAGAAGCCTACTTATCTACAGAATCAACCATCTAACAATGGGAGAGAAACAGTCTATCTACAGGAATACCCAAAAAAGAGAAAAGGGAAAAACAAATCAGCTCACGGTGCAGAGTAAGCTCTTGACAAGGGAATTGCAAGAAACATCTGAAATATTCATGGACTTGAGCTGCTTCTCCACCTCCGAGTCGGCTGCGGCGTCGCAGCACGAGCTCCCGTTGTAGCCACAAAACGGCAGGGTAACGTTAGTAGCGACTGGCACCCCTGCAACCAAGAACAAGCATGACACGACATGACATGACAAGAAAGAAGCATAGTTGGGGAGGAAAGCAAGGAGGCATGGTACTTAGATCAGTGCACAGAGGGTAAGCAGAGGGTGATGTGGGGAAGAGGATGAGAGCAATGAGTAGAGGGAGGAGGAAGGAGGACAAGCACATGGCGCTGTTTGGGTGGTGGTGGTGTTCTTCTGGCTCTGCCATGGTTGGGATTTTGAGAAGGGGAAGAAGAGTGAATGGTGGCTGTGGACTGTGGTGTTGATATGAGCATGTTGTGCCCAGAGATTATGGAAACAATAAATAAATATTAATGGATTAGTGTAGAATGGTGTGAACTGTGAAGACGGAGGGAAGGGGAGTGGAGGGGCGGGAGGACCGTGGCTGCGGGTTTGAATATTTATTATGTCATTTTATCTCCATTATTATGTCATTTTTAGCTGATGTAATATGTTCATGTTTCTATTTTAGAAATAGTTTTTTTTTTAAAGTAATTATTGTTGAATTGAAATCCAACTAAATATAAGTTAATATAAAATCAATTAAAATATTATAAATTATTTCGTGATTAAGCTCGTTCAAATATTCCCATCTTGAAAAAAATAAAAAAGAAAAACATGGTGATTTTGAAAGTCTGGATTGCATACATGTGAGAAATGACATGTATCCAGGCATACTTCCAATTTAGTTTTTACCCTTGTTAATCTATCATAATGATATCTTATATGGAAAGAATATGCATGTTTTTCTTTTTCCTTGTGTGTTCTTCTTTTTATGTTATTTAAACTAAATAAACTACTGATAAATAAAAAAAAAATAAGTAACTTTTAATTTAAAAAATTTACAGTTCCAAAAACTATTTCAAACAAACTCAAAGTGGACAAGGTATTCTGCTTAAGTATTTATTTAGGAAATTATTTCTGATGATGCAGATAATACAAATAGAAAAATGAGATATGGAAGCCCAAAAGTTTTGAGTTTGACTTTGGTTCAATCGACACGATTATATCCAACAATTACCACAGACCAATCATTAAAGAACGTGCATGTAATGTTTATTAAAACTAGGATATCATCAAATCAGTCAGCAAAATCAGACCAACAAGTTTACAGTCCTGAAAACTACTCCGACACGGCCATCTCCCTTTATTCCGTGTGGATAAGCTTTAGCCTAAGGCTGTGGTGGTGCTCGCGTTGTAATGGGCTCATGTCCGAGAATGACCCAGGATGTTTTAGTCAACCAGAGATTAAATGCGATGCAACTCTCTTTGGCAACCACTGTTTGGCTTGTATGATGCTACGTATCACCTCCAGTAGACGACGGCCTGTTTCTGTTTGGATGGCAGACGCTTGGTTGATTCTTATGGACGTGTGTGATGCAAAGCTTCCGATGGCTAGAATATTTAAAATATCTTCCCCTGACTTGGGCGAGAAGATGTCGACAATTTGTAATGCGTGGACTAAATGCATGGTTTGAGCGATAAGGTCGTCACGGTTGGGTAAATGGTGATGGTGTATGGGTAATGGCAAGGGAGATGTTCATGGGCTTATTCTGTGATGGCTTGGAAAAGGCCTAAGTGGGCCCATGAAGATGGGTGGAACAAGTTTGGGCCGAGAGTGAAAGGCCTACTTGCGAGGAGATACCGGGAGAAAGGTGTTGGAGCCCTCGATTTACGAGGTGTCCTGCACCAGATGCGGAGGCATCAGGCGTACCACCCCTGAGCTTACACGTGTAGTGTCTTGGCCTGCACTTATCTTTAGAAGCCTTGCTCATGTACACATAACCCTGTGGATCATACGCAATTTGTTTGTGTAGGGCGTATAGGATTACAAGAATTTCACGTTTCATTTGTGTGAGTTATGTGTATGTGTGTGTGAGAGAGTGTAAGGCATGATTTATTGCAATTACTATGTTTTTTATTTATAAATAATATTTTTATTGCCATTCTATTATTTTAAATTTTTATTCTCAGTTTTATGATTCTACTGTACTTTTTATTTCAATATTTCCGTTACTCTCTTTGCATTATTCCATATCTCTTATCTATTTATCTATTTAATATATGAATTTTGTTTTGGAAAGAAAAAAAAGATTTGCCCTAAGACCAGTTTGGTTCAAAAATCCTCTTTTATAGCATTTTCATTTGTATTCCACTTTTCCTTAGTTAAATGCCTTTTCCATGTAAATAATTGGTTGGACCAAATATTTAGATTTTTTTTTTTTTTAATATTAGGTAATTTACATATTTTGTATTTTTTATTTTTTATTTTACTTGTATTTGTTATTCAAATGCACTCTATAAGGTACCACCATTCGACGAATTTTTCAAAATAATATTATTTTAATAACTTATTATAAAAATAGACCTCCTCCCAAAATATTTTCAAACTAATCCTCTAACAACGTTCAAGTGGGCCTCACATGGCTACTAACCTATTAGGGTTTTTTTTTTCTATTTTTACTAAATTCGTTATTTAGACAGTCAAATTCAATTAACAATAAATCATACATACGTTCCATTAAACTCGGAAAAAAGAAACCAAATTCCGTTTCAACTAAATTCGATTCCTAAAAAGCTAAATTCAAGAAATTAGGTTTCAACTTTCAAATTTAACCAAGTGTCAGTGAATTTGACAGATTCAAAGTCAAATTCATTGTTTACAGAACTCAACAATAACAGAGTCAAATTCTATTAGTAAAAAAAACAAGAATAAATAGCACTTGATATAGACTAGCTTGTTCATTATTAATCAGCATAATCATCACAACTTAACAATTTAAAGAAAAATAAATACATATAAACATCAAATTAGCGTAATCATCAAAATATTATTAGATTACAAATCAAATTACAAATTAATTCAACCAATAACAACTTAAACATATAAGTTCAAAACAGAGAAGTTCAATACATAAAAACATCAAATAAATATAGATAGTTACTTTCTTTTCTTCTTTCCACCATAACCCTTTTTTTGGCTACAACCACGTCTATATCCTTCGCTTGATTTTACATCCATTTCTTGGATTTTGCTACCTTTTTCATTGTCGAAGTTGAAGTTATCTTCATTGTCAAAAAAGATGTATATGTTGACTTAAGGGAAACCTACATGATATCATCATCTCCTTTATAGTCATTATCTCCATACTCCTCTGCCTCCTCTTCTACTTTTGCCTCCACATTTGCCTCAAGTGGAATATTTGAGATGCTGCTTAACACTTCTCCTTGGTTTAAACCTGTTTGTGTGAAGGTATAGTCAGAATGTTAAGAGATATGTTCATTAAAACAGTTAAATATCTTTTGGTACATGCTTATGGATCTTTGCAACACATTTGGATTGTGAGTGTAAGTCTGCATTATATCCTCCACGTCTTGATGAATATCATATATGGTATGGACCTACATTAGAAAATTTGTTCATATAAGTAACAAAACTAAATTTTCCTCTAAGTGCAAAAGATATTAACAAAATTGAATTTTACTAATCATCTCTCAACATGACCACAAGGATAATAAGTAATATCTAATTGTAAAGGTTTGTTAATCATCCACCAACATGTGATATTCCGATTCCAATTCATGTATGTCCTTGTGGTTTCTTCGAAATCATTGTGTAACGACTCCTAATCGCTACCATTCAAACCTAGTCTCAATTTTCATTTTTATCTTTTATTATTAATCTATCAATTATAATTACACTAATTCTAAGCCAAAGCATAAACTATAAAGTATAATTAACAGAAATAAAACTAATAATTATACACTCACCATAACCCTTAATGTATGGTAACATGACTTCATTCTCTGTGTGCTAACAAGAATAACTCTTAATTGTACACCAGCAAAAAATATCAAAATAAATATACATAAGTAACTACTCAAATAGTCACTCAACACACACCCTACCTAAAGACACTAAGTCACTCAACAAGCATGCCAAGGAAACAAGTGTAACCACGCTAAGTAATCAAACACAAACATCTTACCTGTATGACGCAACACCACAACAGAATAATCCGTTATTGCCGAACACACAGCAAATCCTATAAAACATACTTTTAAAACCATTTTACTCTTTTTCCTTTTAAAACCATATACATGCTCTTTCAAAATTCTCTATGCATACTTGAGATGGCTACTTTGGCCAAGTCAAATCTAAAACTACACCAAAAACACCAAAAGTCATACAGTTTGATCTCATGTACTCTTTGTACAGACCAGAAAACCAACAATATCTGAATACCTCTATAACATCTAAAACACCTACCATAGTAACACATAAAACCATAGAAACAAACACAGAGCCTCTGCTCAAAACTATAGTCTACTCTAAACTCGAGCTTGATTTCCTGAATTAGGGTATAATAAAAACCACATCACACAGGTACAACTACTACAATATAGATAACAACGTATCGTGCTATCTGACATCAAGTAATCGACACTAACCACAAGTAGCCACTGAAATGCACTGCACTGCCACGGACAACCACCTTATGGAGGAGTTTGTCTGTCACGACGTCTTTCCACCTAAAGGACTCTTAAAATACTAACCACACACCAAGAAAACCTACTCACTCTATATTTAGGCAAGTTGTCTCTTCTCAGGACAAATCACAGGATGCGCCTTATGGATGTATTAATTCAGTGCTTGAACCCTCGGGGCATCTCCCTCTAGGTTTTGTTAGCACTTACCAACACCTTAGTACTAGCAGTTAACCAAGGTATTATGTCCAGCTACACAGAAATCACATATCTTACAAGTTTCCTGCCACGATACAATTAGGTATGAATGACATATTAAGCCGTGGCACCCGGAGCGACTGCAGAATCATACCCAGATACGTAGAGGTATCATACCCTCTGAGCCTACTGCCACAATTCTTCTAGGTCCGGACGACACCTTGACTCACGAACCTTAATATCGATTTCGTGAGTGATAATCTAGGAGTATCATACTTTTAAGATCTAATGAACACCTACTTGCAGCCTCTTGGTTTCAAGGCCTCAACCTAAGTAACGTGCTCGACTAATCAAGAATGTGGTCACATCCCTTGGTCATGACAATAGGACCCTCCGATTTGTTGGTCAGTCATAAACAAAAAACTATAGAAAACTTTTTCCAATTTTTTTTGTAAAACTATGCATCTCCTTTCTAAAACTCTTTTAGAAAACCATTTTGAAATCTTTTAAATGACATCTCAACAAATACCACAAAACGCTGTGTCAAAAACGACACGAAAATCATGAATTAAAATCACACTCAAAAGTACAGTCTCGACAGTTCTTCTATCATGCCCAGAAAATCACACATTAGGAGTGTTTGAGTTTTTAAACATCACACTTAACCTACGATGACAACCCAAAAAAAGACTCAAAACATATCAAGTAGGGAAACAATGACACCTTTTGGCTATAAAGTTTACCTAGAAGATTCCACACAACAACCAAAGCAATAGTCTTGAAGTCTTGTTTAACTTACAAGAACGAATCCTAATACAAACTACATACAAAACTCTAAGTTCTGATGCTAAGGTATAAGACGCATATTGACCTGTGTCTTACATGAATCACGGCTAACTCAATGTCAAATACCCAAATAGTGCCACTGAACACTTAATTCAGTGCACTACACCAAAACCAAATCATCATCTAATCTTAAGGTTAAACATAAATCCTAATATCCATCTAAACCATTAAAAAGAATGATTTAGTATTTCTAAGTCATATAATCTTTGATTTTATCCATAACATAAGGGAATCTTGCTGATTCATTTTAGGCATTCCTAGAATCATTCTATGCCTCAAAGCCACTTACAAAGTCAACCTATTAATTGACAATATTAAAATATCTAAAACTCAACCAAAACACTTAAGGAATTGATTTAGGGTCTGGTTCGGTAGACTAAATTAAAATGGTCAATCGAACCTGGATTCAGGGCTCACACTAGAGGACACAATTGACATACCGAAATGAGTCGATATATTGAAACCTAAATGTTGGGCCAATTTCCCAAGCATCAAATTGACATACCGAAATGGATTTAGCATGCCAATTTTTAGGTTCAAGGGATTCCTGAGAGCATAATCGGCATACCGAAATAGATCGGTACACCGATTCTACCGACGACAGAAAACCAATTAGCCTTAATTCAAAAATAACTGGAATGGGAATTAAGGTCGGACTACACACACTCAACCACAAAATACAAGTCACATATCAAAACAAAGATCTCGAGAAGATCTATAATTTGGGATAAGAATCATAGCAATCCGTTACTTGTGGCTCAAGAAATAATAAAAGATAAGCATACATTTTCTATTCACACCATAGTAACCCAATGACATTAATACGATCATAAATCCACCATAAATTCTCTAAAAATTCTATTAAACATCCACACCACAAAAACCACACTAACATGCTCCTACATTCAATCTATGAAATCAATAAAGAGCTTCACAGGGTGTGTATCTTCATTGACGACAACCGACAACAATGCGATGGTGGCGAGCAACAAACTCCCCTCACTTCCTCGACACTAGATCCCCTCTACTCTCCTCCCATGTGACAGCGACGACTGGGCAAATAACATCCTTTCTCTCTCTCTCTCTCTCTCTCTCTCTCCATGGGAAAGAGAGTGAAAAAGTTTTGAAATCCTCCACCCTTAAATCTAGGTCGTTATAATCTGATAGGTCTTCCTTTGAAGTCTGTATTTGAGTTTGTCGATTTTTCTAGTCAGCGATATATTATTTTTGCTTATGGGGACAATCAATGCTTAATCTTCCTTGTGTTATTCAAATTTAAATAATTAGCATGTTATTGAGTATGTACTACAAGAGATCGAACTGTTGCATAACCCTGTCTGGAGCATATATTGCCACACACTCAAAGCACATAATCTAAGATTGAGTAAGTCAAATGTTAAACCCATCTTTACAAATATTTGGCAAAGAATCTACGAGTATTTGATCATATGATTGCCATATTATCTATTACAAATAATATATTTAGTATCAACTTAAAGATCAATAATACAAATACAAATGAACTAAAGTAATATACTTTTAGTTTATACCTTATTAGTTTGTTACATGACAAACTCGTTTTTGTAGGAATCAAGCTGATATGACTTTACGTTTTTCTTTTAAGCATGCGTCATGAGTTGTTTACACCAAAGGATTTATAGGAGTATATGTCATTAATTTTGCAAGCCTTTCAACAAGAACGTACTCCTATGTCCATATCTATTGAAATTATAAATAATTATATCAATATAATTAACATAATCATAGTAAATGACTAAACTCTTTATATCTGTAGAAGTGTCAAAAATCTAAAGAGACGATTACAATTAGTTTAAGCAACATCATCTAGTGAAACATGCAAACGGATTAAAGATGCGGTCTCCATGCATACTTGTTATAAGTGTATAAGTTCTAGACGAAGGACAAGTATTTTAAGTGAACCTTATTTCTAATCTTGTCAGAAAAAATATTATAGTTTAAGTGATACAAAATTCAAGCATAAACATTAACTATAATTAGAAATTGAATTTATTTAAAATAAAATTCAATTTTTTTTCTTATTGAGTTCAATGATACGTATCACAAATAAGTGTGATTTATTTTTATAAAGGGACCGTTTTTTGTGTTGGTGCCTACAGGAAAAATTCGTGTAGGCAACTTAAGTTATTTTATTTTCAGTCGTTGGATTCAGCCAATGGTTGAGATTAATTTTTTTTAAAGGAATGTATTGAAGAGCGACGATGGAAGAAGTTGAGTAGAATTTTCTTTCCTCCCGTCTCCCTCCTGTTCCCCCCTTTCGTTCCGTTCTCCTTTTCTCTCACGACTGCAAAAGAAGTTGAGCTCGACGACGACGGAAGAAGAGGAGCGTAAGGCGACGAGCTTCAAAATGATGTTTTCTCAATCTCAGCAGGTGGGACTTGGCAAAGTGGTGGAAGTCTGGAAAAGATCGACTAGGGCACCGAGGAGGAAGAGAAGAACCTTCGTCTGTGATGGGTAGGTTATCTGATTTCAGTTAGATTTTGAATGCCGAATGATGTTATTGTTAATCATAAAGGCGCCTTTATAGTGTTGATGGGTAGGATTTCTGTTAATCCTCATGATGTTGTTGTTTGGCAAGGTTTTCAGTTAGATTTCTGTTAATCACCATGCGTAGTTATCTAATAATATTACAAGAACTGATGAATAATATTTACATATTCACAAGAATAAAAGTCAAGTTTCAGAGTAGTTGTCTAACATAAGCCTGTTTGTGTAGATCTTATGCAATTACATAAACCTGTTTGTGTAGATCTTATGCATTTTTCTATAAGATTTTTAGTACACATGGAAATGTATGGGATGTTATTTGTTTGCAGATAATACTTAAAAAAGAAATGTAGTAGAAGAAGATTCTATTTATTGTCAATGTGGTTTGATTGCTACTATGAGACATCGTGGACTGTTACTAATCTTGGTCGACGATTTTTCACATGTCCAAATTATTCTCCTAATGCAAGTCATTGTAAATTTTTTAAATGACTTGATAAGGAGATGAGTAATCGAAGCAAGGAAGTTATTTTACAAGTGATGAATGACAAGCGTCAAGCAGAAGTCCAACTTAAGGAATTACAAGGTCGCCTTCAAAAAGTTGAGGCTCATAATGCTAAATTACTTAGAATAATTGATATTTATGAAGAAGGAGCCAAAATTTGTATGGAATTTGTGGACCGTTTTTGCTAGTGGTACTTGAGAAATGTATGTTGAAAATTCTATAGTAATTTGTATTTTAGATACTTGTAATGAAATCAGATTTGAATGATATTAATGGATTTTTGTAGCAGGCTTATATATGACTTCTAATGAATATTGATGGATATATCAATGTTTGATTGTGCAAATGTTTGTAATTCGTCACCTTTGATACACTGATGGATATATCAATGTTTGAGTTAAAAACAACAATTGCATAGATGTCTATAATACATTGTCTACGTGTATTGTTATTCTTTCTCACACAGTCCAATTGTGTGCACTACTTTTAGTTATTTCTTCATTTCTACTGATGAAACATATTGTCAGTAGACGTTTTCTATGTCAAACTTGTTTTCTTCTGTTTCATATCTTCGATTCTTGCATTTTGTAGAAAAGCTTGGTGTTATGCCCAAAGGGGCCTAAGCACAGCGGATTCAAATAGGTTTGGCACGTGTAGAAGGGAAGAATAGAGACCAAAATAGCAATCCACACAAAACAAAGCTTTTACATGGTTCCCCAAAGGCGGGTACATCCACGGGTGTCTCTCTTTGGTTGCTTACTAACTTCAAATGGTGGAGTACAAGAGAGGAGGAAGGCTGAACAAAGGGATGGCCGTCCCTAGGGCTTGCAGAGCCTCCTCACGAAATCTCCTCTTATTGTCTCTACAAAAGAACCAACCCTAATAAGAGCATTGGATGGCCTTATATAGTGACTAATCATCCATGACAAAAATGCCCTTACACATATATAATATTCAAGACACATTCACAAATCTCCACCTTGTCTTGAATCAACCTCCACCTAAAATACAAAAAAAGAGAGAGACACCAAAAAAAAGATCCCGAAGGGTCAGCAGCAACAGTAGACATTTAGTAAGTCCAAGCAATGCTTGAACTTACTCTCCACAACGCCCTTGGTGAACATATCTGTTGGATTCTCTTTAGTGCAAATCTTCAGAATCTT
>JAMKQA010001371.1:0-21413 GCA_024699735.1 Posidonia australis
CGCCGTCAACCACTCCCGACACCTCTCCCGCCCTCCAGCACTTTCCGGTCTCCCCCCCCCCCCCCTCTGCAGGCCCTCTCCGTCGCCATCTCCTCCTCCAGGCACCTTCTGCAGTGCCGTCAGCCTCTGCCCCAACCACCCCCGACGGTGCATGACCAGCCCTCCAGACCACTCTCGAGACCTCCTACCTACTTATCTCCTCTCCTCCATTTCCGACGGGCACCTCTTCCCCCCTTAAGTGACATGAACAACCCTCGTCACCAACCTGGGATGGTTTACTAGGCAGTGTTTTCTCTCTACCACTATTATGGATTTATGGTTTCTTTTCTTATGCGATACATTATTGTCTCCCTGCTGTTATTACCCAAATTTCCACGTACTCTTGCATTTATGACCTCCTCTTTGATCCTAACTTCTGAGAATGTTATGCTACGTGCTCTCAGTGGGGCATCTTATATGGGCAAAGTCTATTCAGGTTTTTCTTGAAGTCCATAAAAAAATCAAGCATATTACTCATGATCCTTCTGATCTAAAGTTTGTGGAGTATGATGACTAACTAGCCTCTAATTATGGTATTATTACTTGTGACTGTTAAATAACATGGAACCCTAGATCTTCGTGATGTAATTATGCTTCCTACTGCCAAAACAATCTAGGATACCTTAAAAGCCACCTATATTTAAGACAAGAATATTGCCAGAATTACTAAGATATATGATAAGTTCTTCTCACAACAAGGAGACCAGTCTGTTCAGAATCTATATACTTCTATTCGAGTGATGAACTTGAAATTCTTCAACCTTTAGTTCCTGATGTTCAGGTTATGCGTCACTATAGAGAAAAACTTGTAGTTGCGAAATTCTTACCCGCACTCCGTCCTAAGTTTGCTTCTCAAGTGCGTGGCCACATTCTTGGTACTGATTCTGTCCCATCATTGACATCTGCTTTCTCTCGCATTCTACGTGTTTTCACTGCGACTCTTACGGTACATAGCGATCAATCTATCTTAGTTGTATCTGACCGTAGTTGTGGTCGAGACCATGGAAGGGACCGAGATTCTGGAGGAGAACGTGGCAACTGCAGAAGTAATCTTAAGTGTGATCATTGTGGTCGTATGAATCACTAATCAAATCGATATTGGGTAAAATTTGGCAAACCAGACTGGACTAATAATGTTACTGAAGATACCTCTAAGCCTCTTCCCAACTCCGATGATACTGTAATCATTTCTCAGGCAGAGTATGCTCGCTTCCTTCAATCACAGACTACTACAGTTGCTACACACGCTACTCCATTAGGTGCGTTAGCATTATTCATGACTTCTGGTGTTGACTGGGTTGTTGATTCAAGTGCGTCAAAGCATATATCCAATACTCGCCATCCTTTTTCTTCCATGACTACTTCTGTTTCTACCCTCACTGTTACGGTTACTAATGGAACACATTCACCTGTCCACAGACAAGGAAATGTATCTCTTTCCAACAACCTCACTTTACATGATGTTCTTTATGTACCAAATTTTCCTGTTAATTTACTTTCGTTAGCCAACTTACCAAAACCCATAACTATGCAGTAACCTTTTTTCCCACTCATTTTTTTATACAAAACGTGCGGACTGGGAAACAGATTGGTTTAGGACCTGAGCGAAATGATTTATACTATCTAAGGTCGTACGACACCTACTACCTTTGCTTATACAATGTCCACTGTTAAGTCCTTTTTTTTGTGCCATTGTCGTCTTGACTACCCGTCTTTTAAGAAGTTAAAGAGTCTTTTACTAGAGTCTGTATCCGTCAATAAATTCCAATGAGAGTGTTGTCAACTTGGGAAGCATCCTCGATCTTCATATCCTACACGTCAGGACAAACAAAGTTGTACTCCCATGGAATTAGTTCACCCTGATGAGTGGGGTCCTTGTTGTATTGAGTCTGTTCAAGATTTTAGGTATTTTGTCGTTTTTATTGATGACTTTTCTAGAATGACTTGGGTTTATCTTCTAAAGGATCGCACTCATGTGGTCAATGTTATCTAAATTTTTTTTAATGAAATAAAAACCCGATTTTCTAAACCATTGCGTGTGTTTCGCACTGATAATGCTCTTAAATATGTTCAATGTGATGTTTCTCGTATATGTGAAGTCCAGGGAATCCTACATCAAACCTCGTGTCCTAAAACTTCGCAACAGAACAGTGTGGCTGAACGCAAACACCGTCATTTATTACATATTACTAAAACAATCATGGCACAGATAAAAGTTCCTCCGCAACTATAGACTGATGCGGTTCTTACAGAATGTCATCTCATTAATTGAATGCCTTCCTCTATTAATGACAGTATTCCTCACTCTCTCTCTCGTTTCCCCAAAAATCACTTTTTCCTCTGCCACCAAAGATTTTTGGGTGCGTATGTTTTGTTTAGGATACTTGTCCGAATCTAGATAGGCTTTCTTCCAAGTCTATCCGGTGTATGTTTGTCAGATATTCTTGAACTCAGAAAGAGTATCGCTGTTTTGATCCAGTAAGTCGAAAATATCTTATTTCTGCAGATGTCATATTCTTTGAAGACACTCCTTTTTTTTCTTCTGCAACTCCCCCTCACCTCCTCTATCACTAGATGTCCCTATCACAGAGTTTGTTCCTCGGTCTGTGCTTGTACCTTCTACTGCTCCTCCTTTACAGGTTTATACTCAGTGATCACGACAGTAGTCACCGCTATTAGCTCAAGGCTTCGACCAACCTACTCTACTTCCACTGATGCAGGTCCAACCTCTTTTGCTCCCACTTCTTCTCCTGCCCCTACTTCTGACTTTGACCTTCCAATTGTACTTCGAAAAGATACTCGTAGTACTACACATCCCATCTGTAACTTTGTTGCCTATGATCATCTACATCCTATATATCGGAATTTTGCTTTGTCTTTGTCGTCTGTTTCTGTACCCAGGATATATCAAGAGGCATTACAAATACCGGAATGGAAAGCAACTATGAATGAAAAAATGTCTACTTTACAGTCTCATAAGACCTAGGATCTTGTCACACTACCTCCTGATACTAAAATTGTTAGCTGTCGCTGGGTCTTCACTATTAAATACACCTTCAATGGCACAGTTGATCACTACAAAGTCCGTCTTCTGACGCGTGGTTTCACACAGACATATAAAGTTGACTATTTTAAGACTTTTTCTCCTATAACCCAACTCAAATCTATTCGTATATTATTCTCTGTGGCAATCAATTAGAAGTGACCCATGTATCAGTTGGACGTTAAAAATACGTTTCTATATAGTGATCTGCTTGAAGAGGTCTTTATAGAGCAACCTCCTAGGTATGTTGCTCTGGGAGAGACACGTGTATGCAAGTTCAACAAAGCAATATATGACATCAAACAAAGTCCACGTGTATGGTTCAATAAATTCAGTACAATTGTAACACAATTTGACTTTCGGAGATGCAAATCTAATCACTCAATATTTATTATGCAGAGATCTATATACTATGTTATTTTGACTGTCTATGTAGACGACATTCTAGTTACTGGTAATGACAAAGTAGGGATCGATGAAAATAGAGCATTCCTTAAGAAGTATTTTGTGACAAAAGATCTGGAAAGACTTAGTTACTTCCTGGGAATAGAAATTGCTCATATTAAAGATGGAATATTCTTATCTCAAAGAAAGTATATACTTGACCTGCTAAAAGAGACGGACATGCTTGGGTGCAAACCATCCAATTCCCTAATTGATTCTAGCCTGGATTTATGGAACACATCTTATTTTTAAGGATGCAGAGAAATACAGACACCTAATTGGGAAACTGATATACTTTATAGTAATACGATCAGAAATTACCTTTGCAGTTAGTCAGCCCATGCATCAGCCTATCAACCTAAGGAGGTACACTGAACGACATCTTTACAAATCTTGTCTTACTTGAAGAATGCTCCTGACCAAGGTCTTTGATATAGTTGCCATGGTCATCTGGATTTTTTTGTTATTCTGACTTTGGATATGTAGGCGATCGAGACAATAGAAAATCAACTTGTGAGTACTGTACATTTGTAAGAGTCAATATGGTAATCTGGCAAAGCAAGAAACAGAATGTTATCTCTCGTTCAAGTGTCGAAGCGAAGTATAAAGCTATGGCCTAAACGACATGTGAAATGATGTAGATTAGATCCTTCCTAACTGAGATTGACTTTCCGTCCAAGAAGGCCATGCCTATATTCTATGATAACCAAGCAGTCATTTGCATTACAAATAACCCAATATTTCATGAGAGAACCAAACACATTGAGATGGATTGTCACATTATACGAAATACAATTATGGATAGCCTGATCACTACTCCCTTTACTACTTCCTCTACTCAGCTTGTAGATGTATTTACCAAAGTTGTAACTGTCGATCTTTTCAAATTTTTTTGTAACAAGTTAGACATAGTTAATTTGTATGCTCCAACTTGAAGGAGAGTGAGTTATTAGATGAATCATTCTTTAATAATTATATGGATATTCATTTACTCTATATAGATACTCTTATCACTATATATATGTACTTAGAGTTGATCAATAAAACTTATCTCTATATTTTCCTCTAATAGTTAACATGTAACTTGAACATCAAGATAAGTGCAGTTAACTTGTAACTTGAACATCATATGCTATAGTCAAATTTTTTAATCCAAAATTTAACAGCATATGGATGCCACATGGCATCACTAATTATCAAAAAAATATAGCATTGAATCATGTTTTATAAATATTTAGGTTGAAAATTGAGAACCAAACCAAATCAATCGACTTTTGAACGATTAGATTTTAAGTACATTCACGATTCGATTTGATTCTAACATAACTAAAACCAATGAGTACAATTCAATCCATAGCTCTTGTCATAACAAAACCAAACCAAACCATATGCATCCCTAAACAAGATGTTGACGAAAGTCTACGTTTGTCTAACATTGTAAATCTTAAAAAACCATTACGATACTTTAGAAACATTGAACACTAAAATGGTATTTAACTCAACTTTAAGATACCATTAATTAATTTTTCCTAAAAATTAAAAACTCAATCACCTTGCATGTGTCTTCCTATCTTGGCATATGTTTAGCCGTTTAAGATAAATAAATTCTCAAGTGTAACTAATTTTATAAATCTTTATGTTTTATGAGAAAAATATTAAGGATATATCTATAGTTTATAGATAAGCATACCAAAAGATTTTAATGGATACCGAAAACTTTAAATCTTGATCGTTCATTCAAAAAATCCATGGTGGGATTTGTAACTAAAAATAAACAATTATAACTACCAATAGGTAATTACATATTTGTGAGACAACAACATGGGTACTTTGGAATTTTCCAAAAATTAAATATGTATTAAATGTAACATTATATATGACTTCACTCAAAGAACACTTGCATGTAAAATGCATGGATGCCTTAGGAAATGCCAAGTGGTGGTGTGGTTTCCATAAAGAACAACTCCTAGAAGAAACTTCTATAAAAAAAACCCCACACATCCCTTAGATCTTTACCGTACACAACAATAGTGCAATTAGTTTTTTCCTGCACTCAGACAAGAGTTTACTTTTGTATGAATTAAATGACTTCTTTTTTTGGAAAAAGGGAAAAGGGAAGATGAGTTAGCGGCATTTACCCCCATAAGCATTACAGCTTCCGTACGAGCTTCTTCTGTCTGAGGAACATGCAAGTTCATCTCATCACCATCAAAATCAGCATTATATGGATTGCAGACAGACTCATTGAATCTTAATGTCCTCCAAGCCATAACCTTTGCCTGCTTACAAGAGGGACGACGATTACCTAAAAAAATCTGGAAGTAATCGTCTCAGCAAACAAAACAAGAAGAGGGTTAAGAAATAGTTACACGATGAGACATGATAGACATTCGATGCAAACTAGGTTGTCGATTAAAAAGAACAATATCACCATCTTCCAAATGTCTTTCAACTATATACCCATATTTTAATTCGTTAGCCACATTCTTCTTTTCATATTTCAGGTATCTGTAAAATAATATTCATACTTTCACCTGCTGCAACACCATAAGATAATGCATAAATAGAATAAGCAAAATCCCACAGAACTTACATTCTTGTACCACCAGGATGTATGACAAAATTTGCCCCTGGGTATTTGAAAGGGCCATTCCGAACTAACTTTCTCAATTTCTCGATGTTGTGTTGAGAAACACGTTCAGGGTACGTCAAAATACGAGCCATAAGTATAGGAATTCCTACCTAAAATGATAAGGAAATAACTATAGATAAAAAAAGATAGTTAAGCCATAAATTAAATCAAATATTAAAGGAAACTTCAGACCTCCGTGATTTTAAGATTAGGATCAGGGGAGATGACAGTTCTTCCTGTAAACTCGACACGCTTTCCAGATAAATTGCCACGAAAACGACCCTGCTTTCCTTTTAAACGCTGAACAAAACCCCGGTGTTTCGAATCAGGAACACATGGGGCCTCACTATTTATATATTCTGCAACTTGAACTTGAAGAATCTCCCAAGAATCCTGAAGATGAATAAAAAATGTAAACCTAAAAGTGAAAAAAGAAATATTAAAAAGAGGATTTAGAGAAAGAAGGGACATACAGTAATAAAAGATAGAAAAAGACATGAATAACCTATAAAAGGCTTCCGTCAGAAAGAGCTAATTATTGAAGAGACCTTTATCCCCTAAGTAGAGGAGAGCTTACTTGGTGTACAAGAAAAAATAAAAAAAAATATATAAACAGGTATGTAGATCATTACTTGGTGTACAAGAAAAAATAAAAATAAATATATAAACAGGTATGTAGATCCAGCATGACCAAAAAGGTTTTATTATTCCTGGACTCCCTTCAAGTTGGAACATACATGTCATTGTCAGTCATGGCCAGCTTCGCACATGTAGTAGAAAATTCTTTACCACTCGAAGGTTCAGCGAACACAGTAGTGGTTTGGTATTCAGAACAAGTGCATCAAATGTGCATCTTCTGCTCATTGATTGCACATCTTCTGCTCATGAGGACCTCACAAAGAAAGTGAAAAATCATCTCCATATGCTTGATTTCCTCGTGAAAAGTGGCTTATCAGTAATGGATATGGTCTTCACAGACCTTTATACTTAACTATTGACACCAAAATCCCCCATCAGGGTTTATCAACTTCTAGATGCTCTCACAAGAAGCTCCATAATGTGAGAAGAAGCTCTCAAAATCAGTATTAGGGTAAGCATCAACTTCTAGATGCTCATTATGCCTGCATAATACTCCCTTGCTGAAAAAATTGTCACATACCTCACACTATTGGAGAGCAGTCTTTTGGTAACCCTTTTTAGAATTCTCCATGAATTAGTCAATAATCCCAAAAACAAGAAATATCAAACCAGTCACGAGTTTCTTTAGGGAAGTTTTGTTTATTTACTTGTGGGCAACTTCTATGCCCAAAGAGTAACAAGGTTGGCCCATGTCCTTAGTCACACATTGTTTTTTATATGTTCTTTATCTCCTCAAACCCTGCATTATCACCTTCCAACATAAGATCATCTACTCAACAATCACGATTACTGAAACATAGGCTCGTGAATTTAGGGGCTATCTGTGCCCAAGACGGGGAAAGGAAATGGGGAGAAAGTAATGTTGTGAGGCAAAAGGAAATGAATCTTGTTTCCCTTTGACTCCTACCCATAATCCCATGCACTGTGTATCCTTGCCATGGTTCTAAATGTCGAATTCATGTCGGACTTCGATAAGTTGAAAAACAGACATGTGTCGGGAAAATATCGGTATGTCGGAATTATGTCGGTGGAAACACGATAAAAAAAATTTACATTTGTTTAGAAAACTTCCATTTCAATATCGTGTCGGAGTCGTATCGGTAAATTGAAAATAAGACACGTGTCGGTGAAATTTCAGTGACACGCGTAGACATTTGGTACCATGATCCCTGCAAACTGAGAGGTAAATGACTTTCCCTCCGGATTCCACCTCCTTGGATGGGAAATCAAAGATGAAAAGATACATGTGATGGGAAAGCAAAGGAATTGAGATTTGCTATATTTCATTTCCATTCTCTGCACAAACACCCAAAAGTTTCGGATCAAAGGGAAACTCTTTCCTTCTATTTCATTTCCCTTCAGATTTGTGTGCCCCAGACACAACACATAAAAAAACAGTAAAACACAAAGTGATTTGCATGACTTTGTCAAAATCAATTACAATTATTCACTTAATTCAGCTTCTTAAACTAGGTTTCAAGTTTTCTTGAGTGTAGAGATGGCCTTCTAGAGATTGCATACGAAGTTCTCCATCTCAACAACTACTCATTTAGGTCATTATATAAGAAAGTACTCTGGATATTCATTAATAAATGAAGCTCCTATCCTTTCCTAAAAATTATAAATAAGGCATAACATGGGTTAAGAGTTGTACACATTCGACATGGAGTTAAGGCAAACAACATAAGAGAAAGATTCAAAGTAATCTAACCCACAAACTCTTGGCCACCAGTTGAGCCTTCTATTGATCTAGTCGAGCCTTGTATTGATGTCAGAAACATGATTGTTTTGTCCACAGTGCACACAGTAGAGAGATCCACAAGATCCATTTGTGCCTGTCACAGAAACCACGCCCTCCCTCTTAATTGCTGTCTGTCACAGCATAGCTGCCTACCACCATCGTCAAGTGAACAATGGGGTAGTAGAAGCGGTACAACAATCCTACTTGACAAATGCATAGCCCTAGACAATGCCCTTGAAGGCAAAGGCATTGGATCTCCCACCAAAAGGCCTTTACAGAAATGGCTCAATGACTTCTAAAGAAAATTTGCAACCATAAGCTTCCCTCTCTGCCTTCCGCTTCAAAAAGTCAACTACTCCCACATGATCTAAAAAAGTAGGATTGTAAGTGGGTCGGGTCTGACCCACTAATCCGACGTGACCCAATCCACTAAGAATGGGTAAGGATAGAAGTTTTGTCTACCCATTCACCCACTAACTCAGTAACCCGAAGGTACAATTGTAATTAATGAGATATATATATATATATATATATAAGCTGTAACCCATTAACCCTAACAGCCAACGTGACTTTTCTTCCCCTCAACACCCGTTCTTCCCGATCCCAAGTGGCCAAGCCTCCATTCTCCATATCTCCAGTCCCAACAACCGACATGATGACACTGCTTCTTCCCTTCTTCTTCCTTCCCCTCCTGATCCTATCCCGAGCCTCCACCACCAACAGTCCAGAGGCTCTAGTCCCTCTCCTCTAGCAACTCAGCAACAACAAGCCTCCTCTTCAAATAAGCCTCCGACTAGAGGCAATTGATCCTCCTCCATTCCTCTGACAACGACAATTGATCATCCTCTTCCAACAAGCCTCCCTTCCATCTTCCATTTTCTTCTCTAGTCCCCTTTCCTTCCTCCAAGGCTCCAACAGAGAAACAGATCTTCCTTCCTCCTTCATAGTCCTTCATTTTTTTTCATCACATTCACATACAGTACACCATATACAGGATACACTCCTCTCTATCACTCTCACATAGTGAATCACTTCCAACGATTTGATCCCTTGTGAATGTTTGTTTACAGGATTCACTCCCAAAGATTTTCTGTCATTCTCTATCACACAGACAAACATAGTGAATGTTTGCTTACTAGATATTACTAGAGTTATGATCCCTTGGTTATGAATGTCAGAATGTTTGTTTACTAGATCATATTGTTTGTTATAAATTTATGATCCCTTGCAGAGTTACTGAGTTACTAGATTTTATTGTTTGTTATGATCCCTTACAATTTTTGTATCCTGAAATGCAGAGTTACTACTAACGAGATTTTATTATTTCTTAAGATCCCTTGCAAATTTTGTATCCTGAAATGCAGAGTTACTGAGTTACTAGGTTTTATTATTTCTTGTGATCCCCTGCAATTTTATGTGTTATATTTCCTTTTTCTTAATTCTTTTATTTTATTTCTAAATGCAATGTTAAATGTAGAACTAATTAATATCGATTCTCCCACTGTTAAGCAAGAAGAACCACAAGTAAAAGAGAAAGACAAGGCAATTAAAATCAGATGTATGGAATGATTTTATCAAAATCGTACTTGATGAAATACCATAGGCAAAATGAAATTATTGAAATATAGACATCCAACTCAAAATCAATTGACTATGAGTAGAAAGATCCATCTATATATAACCACAAGTCCCAATTCTCACTTTTTCAATGTAGAACTATTCCAACAGTAATCATTGTGACGTTCAATATATGAATAAGCTAAAGGATGGAACTGTAAATTTATGTGGTCACTTGAAACTCAAACATCCCTCTAAAGTAAAACAAGACGTCTGTCTAATGTTAATTGGTGTTGGAGAGAGAAAAAGGCCAAATGACAACGTAACAAATATAAAAAATTAGAATTTCAATCAAAATTTGAGTAGAAGAGACGTTGCTAGAATGGTCATTCTTCGTGAATATCCCTTTACTTCAATGGATCATACAGGTTTTCATGAATTTGTTAGAAACCTTCAACCATTTTTTAAAATGATTTCACGTACAACCATAAAAAAAGATTGCATCAAAATGTTTGAGGAAGAAAAAGAAAAATTATATAGTCTTATGGACTTGTCATATTAGTCTTACCAGTGACATGTGGACATCAAATCAAAATAAGGACTACTTTACTTTGACAATATACTATATCAATGATAAATGACAATTGCAAAAGAAAATCCTAAATTTTTTAATAATTGATACTCCACATATTGTAGTTGCACTTTCAAAAGCCATTTTGAGGAGGTTATACAAATGAAACATTGATAGAAAATTAATGTCTATTGGTTTAGATAATTGTTCCACAAATAATACTCTAGTTCAAGACCTTTCAGAGAAACTTCCAGCAAATAACTTGGTAACATATAACCAATTGTTTCATGTTAGATGTTCTGCACACATTCTAAATTTGATTGTCCTAGAAGGAATCTTGATTGTAACGGATGTTGCAACAAAAATACATGAAAGTATGAAATATGTTAAATCTTCCACATTAAGATTACAAATTTTCAAATTAGTTAGCCAAGCAATAACACATTTGTTTCAAGCGAGAGTGCTTCTGGAGCCAGTGGTAGTACTTTATATTTAGAAGATTGTTTTTCATGCGTACCATCTATTGTGTTTGCAACAATTGATGAGTATAATCAATACATTGATGCCAAGTCTGCTGCACAACCACTAAAGAATGATTTAGAATGTTACTTAGAGGATTCTACATTTTCTAGGCAAGAAAAGTTTGATATCTTAGTTTGGCGAAGTGTAGAAGCAACTAAGTATTGTGTCATAGCTCATATAACTCATGATATCTTTGTTATTCTTGTACCTACTGTTTCTTAACCACTTTTAGCACTAGAGGTAGAGTGCTTCATCAATATAGATATTCTAGGCATCTAACTACAGTGGAGGCTTTTATATGTACACAAGATTAGATAAGAACTGAATTTCGTGGTAAATTACAATTACATTACTTTCTACTTTCATAATGCCATTTATATTATTATATATAAGATTTATAATTTGTGTTTTTTTTTACATTTATAGAAGAAAATCTTGTTAATGTGTTTCTTGGAACAATAACAGAAACTTTTGATGATGGAAGTCTTGAAACAACTATCATCACTAACATGGAAGATGGTTTAACATGTAAGTCACATTGAATTTTTGTATGTTCAGCTACTATTGCTATAATGGCTACTTTTGAACAGAACTTTCCAGAGGTAGCAACTTCTATGCACTTAATGTAAATGTATGTTCTAGGTTAGTATATTGATTAATGATTATTTATTCACTTAATCACTTACATTTATATTATGCCATCTTCTTTGTTATAGATTGAATTTTTTTATCTTCATTAGATTTATTCTTATATAAAATATTTCAAGTTACCATCCTAGAATATATTCAAGTGCGATATGATGAAATATCATTGCATGAAAAGAAGATAGAAAGCGTAGCGAAAAGAGAACTACTGATCTTAACAAAGTGTATCTAGCTTTGTTAGTATTAGAGACAGAATTCTTTCTATATACATTATATATAACATTATGCAAATTTTTCAATGGGAATGGTTTGGTTTATGTTCAATGAATCCTACGTTATTTCTAATGAATCTATATTTTATTGTATTTATAATTTACTAAAAAATTAGTTCCAATAATTATCTGATATTCTAATGAAATATTGTATACTCTAGATCAGTACAAGTTGTGATTCTTACACTCAAGTGATCTACAACTTGAGCAATTTTGGTGACTTATTCTAAAAAAATTATTAATTTTAATTTATATATTTTGTAGGTTCACTATGTTGGCTATTTGAAAATAGAAATGCAAGAGTTACTGAAAAAATATATTTTGTGTATATCATCAAACTCTAAACTTTGTGCAGTTAAATGACATTATATTTATGTTGGTGTTAATTTTATTATTATTCTTAGATGAGTACAACGAATCAATGATAATGTTGTGTTGTAGTTTTATGCTATATGAAAATGTTGGAATCATTCTTCTTATATATTGTTAAATTTATTATTAATCCTAGATGAAAGTAATTTGATTTTTTTATAAGTTGTCTTATTAACAGTTCTTTTGTAGTCAAGATTCAATTTTGAGCTCAATTAAAATCATGAAATAGTATAAATTGTCATTTAAAAAAAGTATAATCCATTTAACCCGCTAACCCACATCGCTACTCGCTAATCAAAAGGGTAGTGTATAGGATAGCGGTTAAGTTTTTTTGTAGCAGGGAATAACCCAATCAATCACCCACTAATAAAAGACAGGTAAGAGTAAGAATAGACCCCATATCCAACCAGACCCGACCCACTTACAGTCCTATAAAAAAGGCAAAGTAACCATGCATAAGATGATCTTTTTACTTGCATGAAATTATACTCAAATTAACTTGTAGACAAGATAGATGTTCTTCTAATGCAAGTGTATATCCTTCAAAACATCCCAAATTACTATTTTAAGAACTTACCATATATGGAGCAGATTCTTCATGGTGGGGCTTTGACAGAATCATCTTTACCTCAACTTTACGACATGGTTTCCATTTAGCCAGTAGGTGCACCTACTATGATATGACAAGTGAGGATTTGTTTCACCTTTTATGGGATTTTGGGATTGTTTACAGGTAGTAGTGTCCCTTGATTGCCTGTGAGTTTCCATTGGTTGAAATTATATTCTACTAATAATTAAATTACATATGTACCCCTTTTCAAATGCTCCTTTTTCTTTCTTCCTTTCTTCCGTTCCAGCGTCAAATACGATCTCCTCTTCCTCTCAACCCAATAAGGTTAGAAAGGATATTAGAGGTGTAAACCAAGACATCAGATACAATTAAACAGAATACCTCTTTGGTTGTGTTAGCTTGGGAGCTAACATATGACAACGAGCATGCTAAAAAATGAAAATATTAGTAGAGGGCACACCTCTACTGAATTCTCAAATATTGGCAAGGGAACAGAGGAGGGAGTTGTAAGCCAAGGTGGGTCGACACTTGGAGTGGGAGATGACAAGGAGGGCGTCGTGGACAATGGAGAAATGAGCGTAGCAAGCGACGAGCTTGGAGCACAAGAGGTCCAGACAGGGGAGGCCAACGATGAGGATGACGACGTAAGTCTACCAAGGGAGCGGAGGGTGCCACCGAAAACGTGGAAACTATCAAGCAAGGTGGCATAGAAGGAGATGCTAGTTTTGACAGGGAAGTGGTGGCATAATGACAACATAACTTGGGGAGAAGTAATTTCAGCTTTGTTGGTAAATTTGTAAATATTGATGTCATTTTAATATAAATTTAAAAAAACAATAAGGATAATAATGTAATTGCATACCCTATTTCTCTAACTTCTACCAGAAACTCTCTGCAGTCAGTTTCTACAAAAGCTCTATTTTACACATAGTTTCCCTCATCCAAAAGTTATGACCTTTGTAAGAAGTGGGATGCAAAAACCTTGTTTAGAATTACTTCTATGGTTTTCCATGGTTTGTTCGAAACTAACTATCCAGAAGTACTTCCAAACAAGGTCTAAGTGTGGATCACTAAAGTTCCAAAAAGGAGGTCGCATAGTCGTCAAAGGAAGGTGTGGAGCATTATTCCTCATGTATTGTGGTGACTAGATGGATTGAACAAAATCATCTCATTTTTTCTGAGAAAAAGGCCATGTCATTCAGGATAATTGAGATAGGATTGTTTCTTCTATTTTGAAGTGCTATCCAACTACATGTGTCTCGACTCTGACATGTACTTCGAGATTGGCTACCAGGCCTCTAGCGATTTAGCTTTTGTGTGTTCCACTTTCCGATTTTTCTTGTTTCCTCTGGTTAATCTTCTTGATAACCCTTTTTTCTTCTACTTTCCTATTTAATGATTTTAATAAAATTCACTGTTCAAAGAAAGAACTTATCATATTTAAGAATATGAAACAAGTACTAATAGCCATGACATGACTATATAATTATCTTGTCTTCAACTATCTAAAGTAGCATTGGCATGTCAACTTCCTTTGGAATCCAATGGCATACCAAAGCCTTTTGCCAAGTAGAGGTGGTTATGGCTGCATAATATAGTAGTCCCAAGAGCAATCTTGTTGTTGCCCGAACCAATGGAATGCGGAGAAAGTTCATTTGGAGGCGTCCATCTCAAAGTGTCGGCATACAAAGCTGTATAAATCATGATGCCTCCATGGTGTATAGATTAGATACACATGCAAAGTAAAAGATGCAAGGATAAAGCAAGACAAAGAACACTACACAATGCACAAAGATGAAAACATAAAGGTTACCATCGAAGAGGCGACTATACCACATAAAGGTTACCAACACAAGTTACAGGGCTAGATGGCATCGTTGGCATGTAAAGAGTGAGTAGACAACCATCTTGATGCTTCCTAACAGCCTAAAAAGGATTGCCACTAATGATGATGATGTTAGAGGCGTTGAAGGAGGCTAGTGTTGTCGTTAGCTCTAGTAATGGCACTAAGCATGCATTTGGGATGGCTGATAGTAGGGAGGTTTGTGCATCCAGAAAGTAAAGGAAATGATTTGACAGGAATTTCATTTCCTGTTGATCATACAAACTAATGATGTTTGTACACTTAACTTGAAAAGATTTTAAAGGAAACTCAATTCCTTTACTTTCCAGAGTATATAAATAACAATGCTTTTCATTTCCCCTCCCTCCCATGGAATTTCACCTGATTTCCCCAATCTCCCTCCTCCTCTTGCGAAACCCCCCCTCCCACCATCCTCCGCCTCCCCGTTGTCCTCTGCCTCTTCCTTTCCCTCGCGCCCAGAGTCGACATGTACTGCCTACCTCTCAAAAGGGCTCGCGTCAGCGCCCCTATTGTCGTCCATGGAGCGGAGAAGCCTCCGCTCTGCCAGCCGAAGTGCCCATGCTCCCTCGACAACCTCCTCGACGAGTGCATCTACGAGATCCTCCGCCTCCTCCCCGGCAAACAAGAGCAAAGCCTTGCCGCTTGCGTTTCCAAGCGCTAGCTGATGCTCCTCAGCAGCATCCGTAGCTCTGAGGCCAACGAGCGGCACCCCAAACGGCCTCTGTCGGACCTCAATGAAGAGGTTGTTGTTATCAACGACGTGGCTGGAGCTGAAGGTGTGCAGGAGCCCTCCCGGTGCTTGGAGGGGAAGGACGCCACTGACACGAGGTTGGCTTCCATGGCTATCAAGGGTGGTGATGGGTTGGAAAAGCTCTCTATCAGGAGCAGCAACACGACCGCCTGCAGCATCACGAATCTCGACCTTCGGACGGTGGCTCATTGCTGCCCCTCTCTAAAGGCTCTCATGGTGTTGAACGCTCCTCTTGTTGGTGACAAAGGGCTTGCCGAGGTTGCTGATGCCTGTCCCTTGTCTCATCCAGATCCCCCTTTCCTTTACTTTCCTGAGGATGCACAAATAACAAGTTTCAGAGTCAACAGGAAATCAATTTCCTTTACTTTCCAATTCTAGATAATTCCTGTTGACTCTGGAATTCTAATTTTTAACAATTACTATCAAATTTTGTGCACAAACAGACCCTAGATGTCTGTTTTTGACACAAATGTCAAAACTAGCTTTAGGTATGGATTACAGAAGCTAACTTTTAAAGTAAATAATAGAAGCTTGTTTGGTAAATAACATCCACGTGTGGATTTTAGGTTTAATCATGGTGTCGAAATACCAAATTACCTATGGATTACTATTGATATTTGTAATATCATCAAATACATAAGGCCATTGTTGGTATTTTAATGAACTTTTATCTAACTTCTAATAGAAGCTACCTTCATCCTGTATCTTAAAAATAACATGGGTTACAATTCTAAAAGCAACTTATGACAGAAACAACTATTGTAAGACACGTTCGGAGTTGCTTATACTTATCCTAGCTACTCCAAAGTCCAAACACACCCAGCAATTGTCCAACAGCTATCCCAAACGCGCCCAGATATATAGGAGATGACCATGACGATGAGGTGGCCTTTGGTGGAGGTGCTGGACAACAACTACATTTGGTGGTGGTTCTAAGGTTTTTTCCTAACCAACTTTAGCATAAGCAAAAGAAAGAAGGAAAATACACTATTGATGAGAGACTATACAGTTTATTCTCCTTATATATGAGAGATAGTAAGAGTACATGTCTAATAACCCAATAGAAGAAGACTATAATAAAGGACAGATAATCTAAAACAGTCATAAATGATATCTGTAAGAGAAATAAATAGACCCACGCATAAATTATGACAATAAGAAAGATAATGAAACAAATTCAAATAACAGTGTCATCCCCATTTTAATAGAGTGAATGACAAAGACATGCTTGAGCTGGGTCTTTACACTTCAACAATGTAGAACCAAAATCCTTTTGGGATCCTACAAATCAAACAATTAGATATCATCAACATCAACCTATCTTGCTGTAAGATGACTAGTGCTGCCCAATGATTACCTAACAATACACACTATGTCAGGTGAAATCGTCGCATGTGGTAGAAATGTAGATTTTATCGTCATGTTTGAACCAAAGCGATGATTATAGACAAATAAGAAAGTACTGAGATATCCCTCAAAAAATGATACTGAGATAGATTTTGAAAAGAAAAAACTTCGCACTATTCAGCCTCACCAAACATTTATTTGGAGGAGCTGCACCTTCCAAGTCTTCTCGAAGAATAGAATTTGTGTTAATTATTTCCCTCAGCATGCTACTAATGCTATCCTCCTGGCTGCAAACCAAGAGATAAATAAAGTACCAATCAAACCAAAAATGCCACCATGTGCAAGTATCCACCAATATGATGTGTAACAGAAAAGGTATCAAAACATTAACAGATCACTAGATCACCTTGTCCTTCCAAATTCTACAAAGACAGAAGGGCGAATTGCTACAGGTGGCACTGCTATATCTGTTACAAGAAGCTTCTCAGGTCTATCATTTAGATGAAGCAATTCACAATCCTGTAGAAGAATAATGAAAGAAAATATCTGTCACAGAATGTACCAACCTTATAGTCAATCCGAGCCTACTCATAAAGCACAAAAGCGTCCTACCTCATAAAGCATTTGCATAAAAAGGGCAAGGACTCTATCAGGGCTAAGAACATGTACAATACGGAATGGTGACTTTTCCTTCAAATGGGACAACGCTGACCGGTACTCTTCTACACTTTCATCTTTAATTTTGCTAAAATCTTGCATAAGTGCCAATGATGCCCTTGCTTTTTTCACAACACCTACAAATACAAGCAGTTTATGCACAAATCAATCATTGCAATCCAAGAAAAACTTGAAATACATAAGCGACTCTTTATAAGTTTGCCAAAGTCCTCCACAGTTGAGAATTCCAGCAAAAAATACAAATTTAGCATTATGTTATAGAGGTGAACTCACCTTCAAATGAAACTATTAGGCCATTAGGCATATACTACATATGCTCAATGTTTGTTTTTTCTCCTAAATAAGGTGTGAGAATAATTTAAAATGTGGCCAAGAATAATAGCTTTATACAACATTGTATGTTTATTAAGTACATGATTTTATGGTGAATTGGGTGGTTTTGATTAACACGAAAAATAAGCAACCATAAAGATGAAAAGTTATTAAAAGAATCTGCTGATGCCTGGCCTCATATCACTGGCTTTGATCCAACAAATAAATCCATTAACATGAATCTCATAACCTTTTCTAGATTGACAGTATTATCATTTATCCATTAAGTAACCGAAATGGCATAACAGCACAGTATGTTTACCATATTGTAATTGTAAATTTGTAATAAAGTTTCAAATAGCATTTGGCAGACAAACATCTTATGATGAGCAACTGGTGAAGATTTGTCCCATGAATTCTTCTAGAAACGTTAGAGCAGAAACAAGTTGAATATGAAAATCTATAAAATACTACCATCTATAAATTTGATAACTACAACATTAGGAAATCTCAGGAGTTCAGCAAATAAATTAAGCAATTAGCAAAACACGGTCAAATCCACGAATCTTGTTGCCAATTTACAGCACAGCTTGAGAAGATCAGATGCCACAGTATTTTGCTCATCTTGTGAGATGGGCTTGTGTGGCAACAGTGGTTGTCGAAATGACACTTTTTTTAGGAAATGTCTATCTTAGTTTCCATAAAAATGAGATGAATTGAAACAAGAATTTCAAGATAACAACGGCTGTTGTGATGCGTAGTGTGGATCTCTATGTTTACCAACATGTTAAAATTTCTTTTATGCAGTAGATTGAAGAGAAGTCCATTTGGCCATTAAACTACATGTTAGAGTTAATTGTTTTATTAGTTATTAGTTAGATATGTTAATGGACCTTGTGGATCCATATATCCGACCTAGTATACATATAAACTTTGTATTCTTTCATGTAATATGAAATTTAGATCACTTTTTTCTACATGATACCAGAGCAATAGGGTTTGTGTCCTAGAATACTTTTTCTGCAACCACCACAACTGCAGCCTGCCGCCGCCGTTGGAGCCACAACCGATCACCAGAGAAACTGCTGGACAGCCATCTGACATTAGTAGACATTGATGTTCACTGTAGTTGTTGATTTTTTGCTTCTCTTGGTCTTCCGCCTTCGCCATTTTGCATTGAAGCCAATCCCCATCATCGTTCCGTCAGTTAGCGAGGGGTTTGTAGAAATCCTAGCGTTGTGTTGATTTTCATTCGTATGTGGCAGGCATCTACTGGATTTGTTGATCGTTTGTTAGGATTGGGAACAAATACAAGATCCATTCATTGATTATTGGGTTTAATGGCAGCATCTTCATCTACTCTTGATATCCGTAAGTTGAATGGTCTAAATTATCATTTATGGTCACAATCCTTCAATAGACATGGTGGCTTTAGTGGATGCAGTAGATATGGTGGGTGGTTTACATGTATGTCTTGTTGTTGTGTGGGTTACACTATTAATCGTCATTGCCACAAACATGGTAAACTAACTAATGTTGTAAACAATGCCACGTTAGATTTTTTAGAGGACCCTACAGATGTGTTACTTTGACGCGTAAGGAATTTGAAAAACTCCAGTAATCTACCTCTATCACTACTACACCATCTCCTATGGCTAATGTTGCACAGACTTGAGGTACTACTGCCAACATTACATCTAATTCACCCTGGTTAATGGATTCAAGTGCATCTCCCTATATGACAAGTATATGATCTTTATTTTCATCGCTTGAAACTTATTCTTTCATGCACCAATCATTGTTGCAAATGATCCTAGTTCCCCTATGTCTAGTACCGAAATGGTTCACTCCTCCACCTTCCCAACTTTCCAATTAACTTATTATCTGTCAATAAAATTACCAAAGATCTTAATTATTGTGTAACTTTTTTTCCTACTCATTGTGTATTTCAAAATCTCCATATGACAAAGAGGATTGGTGGGCGGTACAAGGCTAGTTTAACATACTTCTTAAATGCCACATCTTCTAATAATCATGCATTATCGTCATAGGTGTCTCATCTTCAATGACACCTTCATTTAGGTTATTCATCAATCGAAAAGCTTAAGAAGCTTATATCTGTCAGCTTAAGAAACTTGTTAGTTAGGTAAACATCATAAGTTATCTTTCCTATTTAGAGTTGAAAAACAATACTCTTCATCATTTTGAATTAATCCATTATAATATTTGGGGGCCTTGTCAGTTTCAATCTGTATTTGATTTTCATTATTTCATTATATTTGTGGATAATTATTCTAGAAAGACTCGAATCTATCTTCTTAGAAATAGATCTCAAGTTCCTTCCGTAGTTCAAAAATTTTATAATGAAATAAAATATCAATTCTCTTCTATTTGTTGTTTTCAATAGAATTTATATTTAAAGAATTTACAAATATTTGTTCTTCTAATGGCACTCGTGAACAATATGTGAGTGCTAAGCTTACCTTTTTTTAGAATACGCCTTGTTTCTCGTCTAAGGGTAGTGATCTTATTTCATATATTTTTGCTATTCTTCTTCTTATACATGCTGCTCCTAATGCACCAATTGTTCCAAGTGCACCCATTCGTGTCATAGAGGAGTAAGAAACAAAATGTAGTGTCACAAACTAATATTGAGATTGAGTACAGGACTATGGACAAGGTTATTAAGGAGCCCAGGTCGTAAGCTAGGATGCCTTAGTCTCCTAGGCGCCATTAAAAAATTAAGAAAAAAAATATAGTCTCGATTTTTCCCCTACTATTATATATTGTTATACACAATTATGCAATGATATATCTATTCTAAACTCAGTTAAACACTAAAATGACTAAATAACATTGGAATATTAAAAAAAATCGCAACATAATAACAAAATGTAATGAGATTAAGACCATAAAGTAAAAGTTAACATCAAACAATCATTATAAAAAACACATACACATTAACATCTAAATACACATCCCTGATTTCTCCTTATTAAACCCAAATTCGACAAAAAAACTGATTAAATCAATAAAAAGCTATACGTTTAAATGCCCAGCAAGTTGATGGCGTCGAAGCAGCCACCTCAATAAATATGGCTATGGCGCACACTACTGGGGAATTGATATGGTTAAAAATTCTTCTTAAGGATCTTGGTGCTCCCTACAATAAACCCATGGCCATGACTATGATCTTAAGTTAACATCAAACAATCATTATAGAAGACACATACACAATAGCATCTAAATACACATCCCTGATTTCTCCTTATTAAACCCAAATTCGGCAAAAAATCCGATTAAATCAATAAAAAGCTATACGTTCAAATGCCTAGCAAGTTGATGGCGCCTAAGCAGCAACCTCAATAACTATGGCTATGGCACACACTACTGGGGAATTGATATGGTTAAAA